>CAWWDK010000330.1:0-167079 GCA_963942575.1 Priocnemis perturbator | reverse complement strand
TTTTGCAAGCGCGACACACGATGCACCGCGTTTCGTTCGATTCGTTCAAGAACTCTCGTATCTCGGACATCCGCGAGTTTTTCGCGTCGAAAACGTGCTCCCCGTGCGTTTTAGACGCTAAAAACGCGTATGACACTTGATTCGCACGAATCCGTTGAGAAATGGCCGAGATACGCCGTGTTACACTTGCGGACGATGAAATCTTGCTAGTTCTCGCGTTTTGCAAGCGCGACACACGATGCACCGCGTTTCGTTCGATTCGTTCAAGTACTCTCGTATCTCGGACATCCGCGAGTTTTTCGCGTCGAAAACGTGCTCCCCGTGCGTTTTAGACGCTAAAAACGCGTATGACACTTGATTCGCACGAATCCGTTGAGAAATGGCCGAGATACGCCGTGTTACACTTGCGGACGATGAAATCTTGCTAGTTCTCGCGTTTTGCAAGCGCGACACACGATGCACCGCGTTTCGTTCGATTCGTTCAAGAACTCTCGTATCTCGGACATCCGCGAGTTTTTCGCGTCGAAAACGTGCTCCCCGTGCGTTTTAGACGCTAAAAACGCGTATGACACTTGATTCGCACGAATCCGTTGAGAAATGGCCGAGATACGCCGTGTTACACTTGCGGACGATGAAATCTTGCTAGTTCTCGCGTTTTGCAAGCGCGACACACGATGCACCGCGTTTCGTTCGATTCGTTCAAGAACTCTCGTATCTCGGACATCCGCGAGTTTTTCGCGTCGAAAACGTGCTCCCCGTGCGTTTTAGACGCTAAAAACGCGTATGACACTTGATTCGCACGAATCCGTTGAGAAATGGCCGAGATACGCCGTGTTACACTTGCGGACGATGAAATCTTGCTAGTTCTCGCGTTTTGCAAGCGCGACACACGATGCACCGCGTTTCGTTCGATTCGTTCAAGAACTCTCGTATCTCGGACATCCGCGAGTTTTTCGCGTCGAAAACGTGCTCCCCGTGCGTTTTAGACGCTAAAAACGCGTATGACACTTGATTCGCACGAATCCGTTGAGAAATGGCCGAGATACGCCGTGTTACACTTGCGGACGATGAAATCTTGCTAGTTCTCGCGTTTTGCAAGCGCGACACACGATGCACCGCGTTTCGTTCGATTCGTTCAAGAACTCTCGTATCTCGGACATCCGCGAGTTTTTCGCGTCGAAAACGTGCTCCCCGTGCGTTTTAGACGCTAAAAACGCGTATGACACTTGATTCGCACGAATCCGTTGAGAAATGGCCGAGATACGCCGTGTTACACTTGCGGACGATGAAATCTTGCTAGTTCTCGCGTTTTGCAAGCGCGACACACGATGCACCGCGTTTCGTTCGATTCGTTCAAGAACTCTCGTATCTCGGACATCCGCGAGTTTTTCGCGTCGAAAACGTGCTCCCCGTGCGTTTTAGACGCTAAAAACGCGTATGACACTTGATTCGCACGAATCCGTTGAGAAATGGCCGAGATACGCCGTGTTACACTTGCGGACGATGAAATCTTGCTAGTTCTCGCGTTTTGCAAGCGCGACACACGATGCACCGCGTTTCGTTCGATTCGTTCAAGAACTCTCGTATCTCGGACATCCGCGAGTTTTTCGCGTCGAAAACGTGCTCCCCGTGCGTTTTAGACGCTAAAAACGCGTATGACACTTGATTCGCACGAATCCGTTGAGAAATGGCCGAGATACGCCGTGTTACACTTGCGGACGATGAAATCTTGCTAGTTCTCGCGTTTTGCAAGCGCGACACACGATGCACCGCGTTTCGTTCGATTCGTTCAAGAACTCTCGTATCTCGGACATCCGCGAGTTTTTCGCGTCGAAAACGTGCTCCCCGTGCGTTTTAGACGCTAAAAACGCGTATGACACTTGATTCGCACGAATCCGTTGAGAAATGGCCGAGATACGCCGTGTTACACTTGCGGACGATGAAATCTTGCTAGTTCTCGCGTTTTGCAAGCGCGACACACGATGCACCGCGTTTCGTTCGATTCGTTCAAGAACTCTCGTATCTCGGACATCCGCGAGTTTTTCGCGTCGAAAACGTGCTCCCCGTGCGTTTTAGACGCTAAAAACGCGTATGACACTTGATTCGCACGAATCCGTTGAGAAATGGCCGAGATACGCCGTGTTACACTTGCGGACGATGAAATCTTGCTAGTTCTCGCGTTTTGCAAGCGCGACACACGATGCACCGCGTTTCGTTCGATTCGTTCAAGAACTCTCGTATCTCGGACATCCGCGAGTTTTTCGCGTCGAAAACGTGCTCCCCGTGCGTTTTAGACGCTAAAAACGCGTATGACACTTGATTCGCACGAATCCGTTGAGAAATGGCCGAGATACGCCGTGTTACACTTGCGGACGATGAAATCTTGCTAGTTCTCGCGTTTTGCAAGCGCGACACACGATGCACCGCGTTTCGTTCGATTCGTTCAAGAACTCTCGTATCTCGGACATCCGCGAGTTTTTCGCGTCGAAAACGTGCTCCCCGTGCGTTTTAGACGCTAAAAACGCGTATGACACTTGATTCGCACGAATCCGTTGAGAAATGGCCGAGATACGCCGTGTTACACTTGCGGACGATGAAATCTTGCTAGTTCTCGCGTTTTGCAAGCGCGACACACGATGCACCGCGTTTCGTTCGATTCGTTCAAGAACTCTCGTATCTCGGACATCCGCGAGTTTTTCGCGTCGAAAACGTGCTCCCCGTGCGTTTTAGACGCTAAAAACGCGTATGACACTTGATTCGCACGAATCCGTTGAGAAATGGCCGAGATACGCCGTGTTACACTTGCGGACGATGAAATCTTGCTAGTTCTCGCGTTTTGCAAGCGCGACACACGATGCACCGCGTTTCGTTCGATTCGTTCAAGAACTCTCGTATCTCGGACATCCGCGAGTTTTTCGCGTCGAAAACGTGCTCCCCGTGCGTTTTAGACGCTAAAAACGCGTATGACACTTGATTCGCACGAATCCGTTGAGAAATGGCCGAGATACGCCGTGTTACACTTGCGGACGATGAAATCTTGCTAGTTCTCGCGTTTTGCAAGCGCGACACACGATGCACCGCGTTTCGTTCGATTCGTTCAAGAACTCTCGTATCTCGGACATCCGCGAGTTTTTCGCGTCGAAAACGTGCTCCCCGTGCGTTTTAGACGCTAAAAACGCGTATGACACTTGATTCGCACGAATCCGTTGAGAAATGGCCGAGATACGCCGTGTTACACTTGCGGACGATGAAATCTTGCTAGTTCTCGCGTTTTGCAAGCGCGACACACGATGCACCGCGTTTCGTTCGATTCGTTCAAGAACTCTCGTATCTCGGACATCCGCGAGTTTTTCGCGTCGAAAACGTGCTCCCCGTGCGTTTTAGACGCTAAAAACGCGTATGACACTTGATTCGCACGAATCCGTTGAGAAATGGCCGAGATACGCCGTGTTACACTTGCGGACGATGAAATCTTGCTAGTTCTCGCGTTTTGCAAGCGCGACACACGATGCACCGCGTTTCGTTCGATTCGTTCAAGAACTCTCGTATCTCGGACATCCGCGAGTTTTTCGCGTCGAAAACGTGCTCCCCGTGCGTTTTAGACGCTAAAAACGCGTATGACACTTGATTCGCACGAATCCGTTGAGAAATGGCCGAGATACGCCGTGTTACACTTGCGGACGATGAAATCTTGCTAGTTCTCGCGTTTTGCAAGCGCGACACACGATGCACCGCGTTTCGTTCGATTCGTTCAAGAACTCTCGTATCTCGGACATCCGCGAGTTTTTCGCGTCGAAAACGTGCTCCCCGTGCGTTTTAGACGCTAAAAACGCGTATGACACTTGATTCGCACGAATCCGTTGAGAAATGGCCGAGATACGCCGTGTTACACTTGCGGACGATGAAATCTTGCTAGTTCTCGCGTTTTGCAAGCGCGACACACGATGCACCGCGTTTCGTTCGATTCGTTCAAGAACTCTCGTATCTCGGACATCCGCGAGTTTTTCGCGTCGAAAACGTGCTCCCCGTGCGTTTTAGACGCTAAAAACGCGTATGACACTTGATTCGCACGAATCCGTTGAGAAATGGCCGAGATACGCCGTGTTACACTTGCGGACGATGAAATCTTGCTAGTTCTCGCGTTTTGCAAGCGCGACACACGATGCACCGCGTTTCGTTCGATTCGTTCAAGAACTCTCGTATCTCGGACATCCGCGAGTTTTTCGCGTCGAAAACGTGCTCCCCGTGCGTTTTAGACGCTAAAAACGCGTATGACACTTGATTCGCACGAATCCGTTGAGAAATGGCCGAGATACGCCGTGTTACACTTGCGGACGATGAAATCTTGCTAGTTCTCGCGTTTTGCAAGCGCGACACACGATGCACCGCGTTTCGTTCGATTCGTTCAAGAACTCTCGTATCTCGGACATCCGCGAGTTTTTCGCGTCGAAAACGTGCTCCCCGTGCGTTTTAGACGCTAAAAACGCGTATGACACTTGATTCGCACGAATCCGTTGAGAAATGGCCGAGATACGCCGTGTTACACTTGCGGACGATGAAATCTTGCTAGTTCTCGCGTTTTGCAAGCGCGACACACGATGCACCGCGTTTCGTTCGATTCGTTCAAGAACTCTCGTATCTCGGACATCCGCGAGTTTTTCGCGTCGAAAACGTGCTCCCCGTGCGTTTTAGACGCTAAAAACGCGTATGACACTTGATTCGCACGAATCCGTTGAGAAATGGCCGAGATACGCCGTGTTACACTTGCGGACGATGAAATCTTGCTAGTTCTCGCGTTTTGCAAGCGCGACACACGATGCACCGCGTTTCGTTCGATTCGTTCAAGAACTCTCGTATCTCGGACATCCGCGAGTTTTTCGCGTCGAAAACGTGCTCCCCGTGCGTTTTAGACGCTAAAAACGCGTATGACACTTGATTCGCACGAATCCGTTGAGAAATGGCCGAGATACGCCGTGTTACACTTGCGGACGATGAAATCTTGCTAGTTCTCGCGTTTTGCAAGCGCGACACACGATGCACCGCGTTTCGTTCGATTCGTTCAAGAACTCTCGTATCTCGGACATCCGCGAGTTTTTCGCGTCGAAAACGTGCTCCCCGTGCGTTTTAGACGCTAAAAACGCGTATGACACTTGATTCGCACGAATCCGTTGAGAAATGGCCGAGATACGCCGTGTTACACTTGCGGACGATGAAATCTTGCTAGTTCTCGCGTTTTGCAAGCGCGACACACGATGCACCGCGTTTCGTTCGATTCGTTCAAGAACTCTCGTATCTCGGACATCCGCGAGTTTTTCGCGTCGAAAACGTGCTCCCCGTGCGTTTTAGACGCTAAAAACGCGTATGACACTTGATTCGCACGAATCCGTTGAGAAATGGCCGAGATACGCCGTGTTACACTTGCGGACGATGAAATCTTGCTAGTTCTCGCGTTTTGCAAGCGCGACACACGATGCACCGCGTTTCGTTCGATTCGTTCAAGAACTCTCGTATCTCGGACATCCGCGAGTTTTTCGCGTCGAAAACGTGCTCCCCGTGCGTTTTAGACGCTAAAAACGCGTATGACACTTGATTCGCACGAATCCGTTGAGAAATGGCCGAGATACGCCGTGTTACACTTGCGGACGATGAAATCTTGCTAGTTCTCGCGTTTTGCAAGCGCGACACACGATGCACCGCGTTTCGTTCGATTCGTTCAAGAACTCTCGTATCTCGGACATCCGCGAGTTTTTCGCGTCGAAAACGTGCTCCCCGTGCGTTTTAGACGCTAAAAACGCGTATGACACTTGATTCGCACGAATCCGTTGAGAAATGGCCGAGATACGCCGTGTTACACTTGCGGACGATGAAATCTTGCTAGTTCTCGCGTTTTGCAAGCGCGACACACGATGCACCGCGTTTCGTTCGATTCGTTCAAGAACTCTCGTATCTCGGACATCCGCGAGTTTTTCGCGTCGAAAACGTGCTCCCCGTGCGTTTTAGACGCTAAAAACGCGTATGACACTTGATTCGCACGAATCCGTTGAGAAATGGCCGAGATACGCCGTGTTACACTTGCGGACGATGAAATCTTGCTAGTTCTCGCGTTTTGCAAGCGCGACACACGATGCACCGCGTTTCGTTCGATTCGTTCAAGAACTCTCGTATCTCGGACATCCGCGAGTTTTTCGCGTCGAAAACGTGCTCCCCGTGCGTTTTAGACGCTAAAAACGCGTATGACACTTGATTCGCACGAATCCGTTGAGAAATGGCCGAGATACGCCGTGTTACACTTGCGGACGATGAAATCTTGCTAGTTCTCGCGTTTTGCAAGCGCGACACACGATGCACCGCGTTTCGTTCGATTCGTTCAAGAACTCTCGTATCTCGGACATCCGCGAGTTTTTCGCGTCGAAAACGTGCTCCCCGTGCGTTTTAGACGCTAAAAACGCGTATGACACTTGATTCGCACGAATCCGTTGAGAAATGGCCGAGATACGCCGTGTTACACTTGCGGACGATGAAATCTTGCTAGTTCTCGCGTTTTGCAAGCGCGACACACGATGCACCGCGTTTCGTTCGATTCGTTCAAGAACTCTCGTATCTCGGACATCCGCGAGTTTTTCGCGTCGAAAACGTGCTCCCCGTGCGTTTTAGACGCTAAAAACGCGTATGACACTTGATTCGCACGAATCCGTTGAGAAATGGCCGAGATACGCCGTGTTACACTTGCGGACGATGAAATCTTGCTAGTTCTCGCGTTTTGCAAGCGCGACACACGATGCACCGCGTTTCGTTCGATTCGTTCAAGAACTCTCGTATCTCGGACATCCGCGAGTTTTTCGCGTCGAAAACGTGCTCCCCGTGCGTTTTAGACGCTAAAAACGCGTATGACACTTGATTCGCACGAATCCGTTGAGAAATGGCCGAGATACGCCGTGTTACACTTGCGGACGATGAAATCTTGCTAGTTCTCGCGTTTTGCAAGCGCGACACACGATGCACCGCGTTTCGTTCGATTCGTTCAAGAACTCTCGTATCTCGGACATCCGCGAGTTTTTCGCGTCGAAAACGTGCTCCCCGTGCGTTTTAGACGCTAAAAACGCGTATGACACTTGATTCGCACGAATCCGTTGAGAAATGGCCGAGATACGCCGTGTTACACTTGCGGACGATGAAATCTTGCTAGTTCTCGCGTTTTGCAAGCGCGACACACGATGCACCGCGTTTCGTTCGATTCGTTCAAGAACTCTCGTATCTCGGACATCCGCGAGTTTTTCGCGTCGAAAACGTGCTCCCCGTGCGTTTTAGACGCTAAAAACGCGTATGACACTTGATTCGCACGAATCCGTTGAGAAATGGCCGAGATACGCCGTGTTACACTTGCGGACGATGAAATCTTGCTAGTTCTCGCGTTTTGCAAGCGCGACACACGATGCACCGCGTTTCGTTCGATTCGTTCAAGAACTCTCGTATCTCGGACATCCGCGAGTTTTTCGCGTCGAAAACGTGCTCCCCGTGCGTTTTAGACGCTAAAAACGCGTATGACACTTGATTCGCACGAATCCGTTGAGAAATGGCCGAGATACGCCGTGTTACACTTGCGGACGATGAAATCTTGCTAGTTCTCGCGTTTTGCAAGCGCGACACACGATGCACCGCGTTTCGTTCGATTCGTTCAAGAACTCTCGTATCTCGGACATCCGCGAGTTTTTCGCGTCGAAAACGTGCTCCCCGTGCGTTTTAGACGCTAAAAACGCGTATGACACTTGATTCGCACGAATCCGTTGAGAAATGGCCGAGATACGCCGTGTTACACTTGCGGACGATGAAATCTTGCTAGTTCTCGCGTTTTGCAAGCGCGACACACGATGCACCGCGTTTCGTTCGATTCGTTCAAGAACTCTCGTATCTCGGACATCCGCGAGTTTTTCGCGTCGAAAACGTGCTCCCCGTGCGTTTTAGACGCTAAAAACGCGTATGACACTTGATTCGCACGAATCCGTTGAGAAATGGCCGAGATACGCCGTGTTACACTTGCGGACGATGAAATCTTGCTAGTTCTCGCGTTTTGCAAGCGCGACACACGATGCACCGCGTTTCGTTCGATTCGTTCAAGAACTCTCGTATCTCGGACATCCGCGAGTTTTTCGCGTCGAAAACGTGCTCCCCGTGCGTTTTAGACGCTAAAAACGCGTATGACACTTGATTCGCACGAATCCGTTGAGAAATGGCCGAGATACGCCGTGTTACACTTGCGGACGATGAAATCTTGCTAGTTCTCGCGTTTTGCAAGCGCGACACACGATGCACCGCGTTTCGTTCGATTCGTTCAAGAACTCTCGTATCTCGGACATCCGCGAGTTTTTCGCGTCGAAAACGTGCTCCCCGTGCGTTTTAGACGCTAAAAACGCGTATGACACTTGATTCGCACGAATCCGTTGAGAAATGGCCGAGATACGCCGTGTTACACTTGCGGACGATGAAATCTTGCTAGTTCTCGCGTTTTGCAAGCGCGACACACGATGCACCGCGTTTCGTTCGATTCGTTCAAGAACTCTCGTATCTCGGACATCCGCGAGTTTTTCGCGTCGAAAACGTGCTCCCCGTGCGTTTTAGACGCTAAAAACGCGTATGACACTTGATTCGCACGAATCCGTTGAGAAATGGCCGAGATACGCCGTGTTACACTTGCGGACGATGAAATCTTGCTAGTTCTCGCGTTTTGCAAGCGCGACACACGATGCACCGCGTTTCGTTCGATTCGTTCAAGAACTCTCGTATCTCGGACATCCGCGAGTTTTTCGCGTCGAAAACGTGCTCCCCGTGCGTTTTAGACGCTAAAAACGCGTATGACACTTGATTCGCACGAATCCGTTGAGAAATGGCCGAGATACGCCGTGTTACACTTGCGGACGATGAAATCTTGCTAGTTCTCGCGTTTTGCAAGCGCGACACACGATGCACCGCGTTTCGTTCGATTCGTTCAAGAACTCTCGTATCTCGGACATCCGCGAGTTTTTCGCGTCGAAAACGTGCTCCCCGTGCGTTTTAGACGCTAAAAACGCGTATGACACTTGATTCGCACGAATCCGTTGAGAAATGGCCGAGATACGCCGTGTTACACTTGCGGACGATGAAATCTTGCTAGTTCTCGCGTTTTGCAAGCGCGACACACGATGCACCGCGTTTCGTTCGATTCGTTCAAGAACTCTCGTATCTCGGACATCCGCGAGTTTTTCGCGTCGAAAACGTGCTCCCCGTGCGTTTTAGACGCTAAAAACGCGTATGACACTTGATTCGCACGAATCCGTTGAGAAATGGCCGAGATACGCCGTGTTACACTTGCGGACGATGAAATCTTGCTAGTTCTCGCGTTTTGCAAGCGCGACACACGATGCACCGCGTTTCGTTCGATTCGTTCAAGAACTCTCGTATCTCGGACATCCGCGAGTTTTTCGCGTCGAAAACGTGCTCCCCGTGCGTTTTAGACGCTAAAAACGCGTATGACACTTGATTCGCACGAATCCGTTGAGAAATGGCCGAGATACGCCGTGTTACACTTGCGGACGATGAAATCTTGCTAGTTCTCGCGTTTTGCAAGCGCGACACACGATGCACCGCGTTTCGTTCGATTCGTTCAAGAACTCTCGTATCTCGGACATCCGCGAGTTTTTCGCGTCGAAAACGTGCTCCCCGTGCGTTTTAGACGCTAAAAACGCGTATGACACTTGATTCGCACGAATCCGTTGAGAAATGGCCGAGATACGCCGTGTTACACTTGCGGACGATGAAATCTTGCTAGTTCTCGCGTTTTGCAAGCGCGACACACGATGCACCGCGTTTCGTTCGATTCGTTCAAGAACTCTCGTATCTCGGACATCCGCGAGTTTTTCGCGTCGAAAACGTGCTCCCCGTGCGTTTTAGACGCTAAAAACGCGTATGACACTTGATTCGCACGAATCCGTTGAGAAATGGCCGAGATACGCCGTGTTACACTTGCGGACGATGAAATCTTGCTAGTTCTCGCGTTTTGCAAGCGCGACACACGATGCACCGCGTTTCGTTCGATTCGTTCAAGAACTCTCGTATCTCGGACATCCGCGAGTTTTTCGCGTCGAAAACGTGCTCCCCGTGCGTTTTAGACGCTAAAAACGCGTATGACACTTGATTCGCACGAATCCGTTGAGAAATGGCCGAGATACGCCGTGTTACACTTGCGGACGATGAAATCTTGCTAGTTCTCGCGTTTTGCAAGCGCGACACACGATGCACCGCGTTTCGTTCGATTCGTTCAAGAACTCTCGTATCTCGGACATCCGCGAGTTTTTCGCGTCGAAAACGTGCTCCCCGTGCGTTTTAGACGCTAAAAACGCGTATGACACTTGATTCGCACGAATCCGTTGAGAAATGGCCGAGATACGCCGTGTTACACTTGCGGACGATGAAATCTTGCTAGTTCTCGCGTTTTGCAAGCGCGACACACGATGCACCGCGTTTCGTTCGATTCGTTCAAGAACTCTCGTATCTCGGACATCCGCGAGTTTTTCGCGTCGAAAACGTGCTCCCCGTGCGTTTTAGACGCTAAAAACGCGTATGACACTTGATTCGCACGAATCCGTTGAGAAATGGCCGAGATACGCCGTGTTACACTTGCGGACGATGAAATCTTGCTAGTTCTCGCGTTTTGCAAGCGCGACACACGATGCACCGCGTTTCGTTCGATTCGTTCAAGAACTCTCGTATCTCGGACATCCGCGAGTTTTTCGCGTCGAAAACGTGCTCCCCGTGCGTTTTAGACGCTAAAAACGCGTATGACACTTGATTCGCACGAATCCGTTGAGAAATGGCCGAGATACGCCGTGTTACACTTGCGGACGATGAAATCTTGCTAGTTCTCGCGTTTTGCAAGCGCGACACACGATGCACCGCGTTTCGTTCGATTCGTTCAAGAACTCTCGTATCTCGGACATCCGCGAGTTTTTCGCGTCGAAAACGTGCTCCCCGTGCGTTTTAGACGCTAAAAACGCGTATGACACTTGATTCGCACGAATCCGTTGAGAAATGGCCGAGATACGCCGTGTTACACTTGCGGACGATGAAATCTTGCTAGTTCTCGCGTTTTGCAAGCGCGACACACGATGCACCGCGTTTCGTTCGATTCGTTCAAGAACTCTCGTATCTCGGACATCCGCGAGTTTTTCGCGTCGAAAACGTGCTCCCCGTGCGTTTTAGACGCTAAAAACGCGTATGACACTTGATTCGCACGAATCCGTTGAGAAATGGCCGAGATACGCCGTGTTACACTTGCGGACGATGAAATCTTGCTAGTTCTCGCGTTTTGCAAGCGCGACACACGATGCACCGCGTTTCGTTCGATTCGTTCAAGAACTCTCGTATCTCGGACATCCGCGAGTTTTTCGCGTCGAAAACGTGCTCCCCGTGCGTTTTAGACGCTAAAAACGCGTATGACACTTGATTCGCACGAATCCGTTGAGAAATGGCCGAGATACGCCGTGTTACACTTGCGGACGATGAAATCTTGCTAGTTCTCGCGTTTTGCAAGCGCGACACACGATGCACCGCGTTTCGTTCGATTCGTTCAAGAACTCTCGTATCTCGGACATCCGCGAGTTTTTCGCGTCGAAAACGTGCTCCCCGTGCGTTTTAGACGCTAAAAACGCGTATGACACTTGATTCGCACGAATCCGTTGAGAAATGGCCGAGATACGCCGTGTTACACTTGCGGACGATGAAATCTTGCTAGTTCTCGCGTTTTGCAAGCGCGACACACGATGCACCGCGTTTCGTTCGATTCGTTCAAGAACTCTCGTATCTCGGACATCCGCGAGTTTTTCGCGTCGAAAACGTGCTCCCCGTGCGTTTTAGACGCTAAAAACGCGTATGACACTTGATTCGCACGAATCCGTTGAGAAATGGCCGAGATACGCCGTGTTACACTTGCGGACGATGAAATCTTGCTAGTTCTCGCGTTTTGCAAGCGCGACACACGATGCACCGCGTTTCGTTCGATTCGTTCAAGAACTCTCGTATCTCGGACATCCGCGAGTTTTTCGCGTCGAAAACGTGCTCCCCGTGCGTTTTAGACGCTAAAAACGCGTATGACACTTGATTCGCACGAATCCGTTGAGAAATGGCCGAGATACGCCGTGTTACACTTGCGGACGATGAAATCTTGCTAGTTCTCGCGTTTTGCAAGCGCGACACACGATGCACCGCGTTTCGTTCGATTCGTTCAAGAACTCTCGTATCTCGGACATCCGCGAGTTTTTCGCGTCGAAAACGTGCTCCCCGTGCGTTTTAGACGCTAAAAACGCGTATGACACTTGATTCGCACGAATCCGTTGAGAAATGGCCGAGATACGCCGTGTTACACTTGCGGACGATGAAATCTTGCTAGTTCTCGCGTTTTGCAAGCGCGACACACGATGCACCGCGTTTCGTTCGATTCGTTCAAGAACTCTCGTATCTCGGACATCCGCGAGTTTTTCGCGTCGAAAACGTGCTCCCCGTGCGTTTTAGACGCTAAAAACGCGTATGACACTTGATTCGCACGAATCCGTTGAGAAATGGCCGAGATCACGCCGTGTTACACTTGCGGACGATGAAATCTTGCTAGTTCTCGCGTTTTGCAAGCGCGACACACGATGCACCGCGTTTCGTTCGATTCGTTCAAGAACTCTCGTATCTCGGACATCCGCGAGTTTTTCGCGTCGAAAACGTGCTCCCCGTGCGTTTTAGACGCTAAAAACGCGTATGACACTTGATTCGCACGAATCCGTTGAGAAATGGCCGAGATACGCCGTGTTACACTTGCGGACGATGAAATCTTGCTAGTTCTCGCGTTTTGCAAGCGCGACACACGATGCACCGCGTTTCGTTCGATTCGTTCAAGAACTCTCGTATCTCGGACATCCGCGAGTTTTTCGCGTCGAAAACGTGCTCCCCGTGCGTTTTAGACGCTAAAAACGCGTATGACACTTGATTCGCACGAATCCGTTGAGAAATGGCCGAGATACGCCGTGTTACACTTGCGGACGATGAAATCTTGCTAGTTCTCGCGTTTTGCAAGCGCGACACACGATGCACCGCGTTTCGTTCGATTCGTTCAAGAACTCTCGTATCTCGGACATCCGCGAGTTTTTCGCGTCGAAAACGTGCTCCCCGTGCGTTTTAGACGCTAAAAACGCGTATGACACTTGATTCGCACGAATCCGTTGAGAAATGGCCGAGATACGCCGTGTTACACTTGCGGACGATGAAATCTTGCTAGTTCTCGCGTTTTGCAAGCGCGACACACGATGCACCGCGTTTCGTTCGATTCGTTCAAGAACTCTCGTATCTCGGACATCCGCGAGTTTTTCGCGTCGAAAACGTGCTCCCCGTGCGTTTTAGACGCTAAAAACGCGTATGACACTTGATTCGCACGAATCCGTTGAGAAATGGCCGAGATACGCCGTGTTACACTTGCGGACGATGAAATCTTGCTAGTTCTCGCGTTTTGCAAGCGCGACACACGATGCACCGCGTTTCGTTCGATTCGTTCAAGAACTCTCGTATCTCGGACATCCGCGAGTTTTTCGCGTCGAAAACGTGCTCCCCGTGCGTTTTAGACGCTAAAAACGCGTATGACACTTGATTCGCACGAATCCGTTGAGAAATGGCCGAGATACGCCGTGTTACACTTGCGGACGATGAAATCTTGCTAGTTCTCGCGTTTTGCAAGCGCGACACACGATGCACCGCGTTTCGTTCGATTCGTTCAAGAACTCTCGTATCTCGGACATCCGCGAGTTTTTCGCGTCGAAAACGTGCTCCCCGTGCGTTTTAGACGCTAAAAACGCGTATGACACTTGATTCGCACGAATCCGTTGAGAAATGGCCGAGATACGCCGTGTTACACTTGCGGACGATGAAATCTTGCTAGTTCTCGCGTTTTGCAAGCGCGACACACGATGCACCGCGTTTCGTTCGATTCGTTCAAGAACTCTCGTATCTCGGACATCCGCGAGTTTTTCGCGTCGAAAACGTGCTCCCCGTGCGTTTTAGACGCTAAAAACGCGTATGACACTTGATTCGCACGAATCCGTTGAGAAATGGCCGAGATACGCCGTGTTACACTTGCGGACGATGAAATCTTGCTAGTTCTCGCGTTTTGCAAGCGCGACACACGATGCACCGCGTTTCGTTCGATTCGTTCAAGAACTCTCGTATCTCGGACATCCGCGAGTTTTTCGCGTCGAAAACGTGCTCCCCGTGCGTTTTAGACGCTAAAAACGCGTATGACACTTGATTCGCACGAATCCGTTGAGAAATGGCCGAGATACGCCGTGTTACACTTGCGGACGATGAAATCTTGCTAGTTCTCGCGTTTTGCAAGCGCGACACACGATGCACCGCGTTTCGTTCGATTCGTTCAAGAACTCTCGTATCTCGGACATCCGCGAGTTTTTCGCGTCGAAAACGTGCTCCCCGTGCGTTTTAGACGCTAAAAACGCGTATGACACTTGATTCGCACGAATCCGTTGAGAAATGGCCGAGATACGCCGTGTTACACTTGCGGACGATGAAATCTTGCTAGTTCTCGCGTTTTGCAAGCGCGACACACGATGCACCGCGTTTCGTTCGATTCGTTCAAGAACTCTCGTATCTCGGACATCCGCGAGTTTTTCGCGTCGAAAACGTGCTCCCCGTGCGTTTTAGACGCTAAAAACGCGTATGACACTTGATTCGCACGAATCCGTTGAGAAATGGCCGAGATACGCCGTGTTACACTTGCGGACGATGAAATCTTGCTAGTTCTCGCGTTTTGCAAGCGCGACACACGATGCACCGCGTTTCGTTCGATTCGTTCAAGAACTCTCGTATCTCGGACATCCGCGAGTTTTTCGCGTCGAAAACGTGCTCCCCGTGCGTTTTAGACGCTAAAAACGCGTATGACACTTGATTCGCACGAATCCGTTGAGAAATGGCCGAGATACGCCGTGTTACACTTGCGGACGATGAAATCTTGCTAGTTCTCGCGTTTTGCAAGCGCGACACACGATGCACCGCGTTTCGTTCGATTCGTTCAAGAACTCTCGTATCTCGGACATCCGCGAGTTTTTCGCGTCGAAAACGTGCTCCCCGTGCGTTTTAGACGCTAAAAACGCGTATGACACTTGATTCGCACGAATCCGTTGAGAAATGGCCGAGATACGCCGTGTTACACTTGCGGACGATGAAATCTTGCTAGTTCTCGCGTTTTGCAAGCGCGACACACGATGCACCGCGTTTCGTTCGATTCGTTCAAGAACTCTCGTATCTCGGACATCCGCGAGTTTTTCGCGTCGAAAACGTGCTCCCCGTGCGTTTTAGACGCTAAAAACGCGTATGACACTTGATTCGCACGAATCCGTTGAGAAATGGCCGAGATACGCCGTGTTACACTTGCGGACGATGAAATCTTGCTAGTTCTCGCGTTTTGCAAGCGCGACACACGATGCACCGCGTTTCGTTCGATTCGTTCAAGAACTCTCGTATCTCGGACATCCGCGAGTTTTTCGCGTCGAAAACGTGCTCCCCGTGCGTTTTAGACGCTAAAAACGCGTATGACACTTGATTCGCACGAATCCGTTGAGAAATGGCCGAGATACGCCGTGTTACACTTGCGGACGATGAAATCTTGCTAGTTCTCGCGTTTTGCAAGCGCGACACACGATGCACCGCGTTTCGTTCGATTCGTTCAAGAACTCTCGTATCTCGGACATCCGCGAGTTTTTCGCGTCGAAAACGTGCTCCCCGTGCGTTTTAGACGCTAAAAACGCGTATGACACTTGATTCGCACGAATCCGTTGAGAAATGGCCGAGATACGCCGTGTTACACTTGCGGACGATGAAATCTTGCTAGTTCTCGCGTTTTGCAAGCGCGACACACGATGCACCGCGTTTCGTTCGATTCGTTCAAGAACTCTCGTATCTCGGACATCCGCGAGTTTTTCGCGTCGAAAACGTGCTCCCCGTGCGTTTTAGACGCTAAAAACGCGTATGACACTTGATTCGCACGAATCCGTTGAGAAATGGCCGAGATACGCCGTGTTACACTTGCGGACGATGAAATCTTGCTAGTTCTCGCGTTTTGCAAGCGCGACACACGATGCACCGCGTTTCGTTCGATTCGTTCAAGAACTCTCGTATCTCGGACATCCGCGAGTTTTTCGCGTCGAAAACGTGCTCCCCGTGCGTTTTAGACGCTAAAAACGCGTATGACACTTGATTCGCACGAATCCGTTGAGAAATGGCCGAGATACGCCGTGTTACACTTGCGGACGATGAAATCTTGCTAGTTCTCGCGTTTTGCAAGCGCGACACACGATGCACCGCGTTTCGTTCGATTCGTTCAAGAACTCTCGTATCTCGGACATCCGCGAGTTTTTCGCGTCGAAAACGTGCTCCCCGTGCGTTTTAGACGCTAAAAACGCGTATGACACTTGATTCGCACGAATCCGTTGAGAAATGGCCGAGATACGCCGTGTTACACTTGCGGACGATGAAATCTTGCTAGTTCTCGCGTTTTGCAAGCGCGACACACGATGCACCGCGTTTCGTTCGATTCGTTCAAGAACTCTCGTATCTCGGACATCCGCGAGTTTTTCGCGTCGAAAACGTGCTCCCCGTGCGTTTTAGACGCTAAAAACGCGTATGACACTTGATTCGCACGAATCCGTTGAGAAATGGCCGAGATACGCCGTGTTACACTTGCGGACGATGAAATCTTGCTAGTTCTCGCGTTTTGCAAGCGCGACACACGATGCACCGCGTTTCGTTCGATTCGTTCAAGAACTCTCGTATCTCGGACATCCGCGAGTTTTTCGCGTCGAAAACGTGCTCCCCGTGCGTTTTAGACGCTAAAAACGCGTATGACACTTGATTCGCACGAATCCGTTGAGAAATGGCCGAGATACGCCGTGTTACACTTGCGGACGATGAAATCTTGCTAGTTCTCGCGTTTTGCAAGCGCGACACACGATGCACCGCGTTTCGTTCGATTCGTTCAAGAACTCTCGTATCTCGGACATCCGCGAGTTTTTCGCGTCGAAAACGTGCTCCCCGTGCGTTTTAGACGCTAAAAACGCGTATGACACTTGATTCGCACGAATCCGTTGAGAAATGGCCGAGATACGCCGTGTTACACTTGCGGACGATGAAATCTTGCTAGTTCTCGCGTTTTGCAAGCGCGACACACGATGCACCGCGTTTCGTTCGATTCGTTCAAGAACTCTCGTATCTCGGACATCCGCGAGTTTTTCGCGTCGAAAACGTGCTCCCCGTGCGTTTTAGACGCTAAAAACGCGTATGACACTTGATTCGCACGAATCCGTTGAGAAATGGCCGAGATACGCCGTGTTACACTTGCGGACGATGAAATCTTGCTAGTTCTCGCGTTTTGCAAGCGCGACACACGATGCACCGCGTTTCGTTCGATTCGTTCAAGAACTCTCGTATCTCGGACATCCGCGAGTTTTTCGCGTCGAAAACGTGCTCCCCGTGCGTTTTAGACGCTAAAAACGCGTATGACACTTGATTCGCACGAATCCGTTGAGAAATGGCCGAGATACGCCGTGTTACACTTGCGGACGATGAAATCTTGCTAGTTCTCGCGTTTTGCAAGCGCGACACACGATGCACCGCGTTTCGTTCGATTCGTTCAAGAACTCTCGTATCTCGGACATCCGCGAGTTTTTCGCGTCGAAAACGTGCTCCCCGTGCGTTTTAGACGCTAAAAACGCGTATGACACTTGATTCGCACGAATCCGTTGAGAAATGGCCGAGATACGCCGTGTTACACTTGCGGACGATGAAATCTTGCTAGTTCTCGCGTTTTGCAAGCGCGACACACGATGCACCGCGTTTCGTTCGATTCGTTCAAGAACTCTCGTATCTCGGACATCCGCGAGTTTTTCGCGTCGAAAACGTGCTCCCCGTGCGTTTTAGACGCTAAAAACGCGTATGACACTTGATTCGCACGAATCCGTTGAGAAATGGCCGAGATACGCCGTGTTACACTTGCGGACGATGAAATCTTGCTAGTTCTCGCGTTTTGCAAGCGCGACACACGATGCACCGCGTTTCGTTCGATTCGTTCAAGAACTCTCGTATCTCGGACATCCGCGAGTTTTTCGCGTCGAAAACGTGCTCCCCGTGCGTTTTAGACGCTAAAAACGCGTATGACACTTGATTCGCACGAATCCGTTGAGAAATGGCCGAGATACGCCGTGTTACACTTGCGGACGATGAAATCTTGCTAGTTCTCGCGTTTTGCAAGCGCGACACACGATGCACCGCGTTTCGTTCGATTCGTTCAAGAACTCTCGTATCTCGGACATCCGCGAGTTTTTCGCGTCGAAAACGTGCTCCCCGTGCGTTTTAGACGCTAAAAACGCGTATGACACTTGATTCGCACGAATCCGTTGAGAAATGGCCGAGATACGCCGTGTTACACTTGCGGACGATGAAATCTTGCTAGTTCTCGCGTTTTGCAAGCGCGACACACGATGCACCGCGTTTCGTTCGATTCGTTCAAGAACTCTCGTATCTCGGACATCCGCGAGTTTTTCGCGTCGAAAACGTGCTCCCCGTGCGTTTTAGACGCTAAAAACGCGTATGACACTTGATTCGCACGAATCCGTTGAGAAATGGCCGAGATACGCCGTGTTACACTTGCGGACGATGAAATCTTGCTAGTTCTCGCGTTTTGCAAGCGCGACACACGATGCACCGCGTTTCGTTCGATTCGTTCAAGAACTCTCGTATCTCGGACATCCGCGAGTTTTTCGCGTCGAAAACGTGCTCCCCGTGCGTTTTAGACGCTAAAAACGCGTATGACACTTGATTCGCACGAATCCGTTGAGAAATGGCCGAGATACGCCGTGTTACACTTGCGGACGATGAAATCTTGCTAGTTCTCGCGTTTTGCAAGCGCGACACACGATGCACCGCGTTTCGTTCGATTCGTTCAAGAACTCTCGTATCTCGGACATCCGCGAGTTTTTCGCGTCGAAAACGTGCTCCCCGTGCGTTTTAGACGCTAAAAACGCGTATGACACTTGATTCGCACGAATCCGTTGAGAAATGGCCGAGATACGCCGTGTTACACTTGCGGACGATGAAATCTTGCTAGTTCTCGCGTTTTGCAAGCGCGACACACGATGCACCGCGTTTCGTTCGATTCGTTCAAGAACTCTCGTATCTCGGACATCCGCGAGTTTTTCGCGTCGAAAACGTGCTCCCCGTGCGTTTTAGACGCTAAAAACGCGTATGACACTTGATTCGCACGAATCCGTTGAGAAATGGCCGAGATACGCCGTGTTACACTTGCGGACGATGAAATCTTGCTAGTTCTCGCGTTTTGCAAGCGCGACACACGATGCACCGCGTTTCGTTCGATTCGTTCAAGAACTCTCGTATCTCGGACATCCGCGAGTTTTTCGCGTCGAAAACGTGCTCCCCGTGCGTTTTAGACGCTAAAAACGCGTATGACACTTGATTCGCACGAATCCGTTGAGAAATGGCCGAGATACGCCGTGTTACACTTGCGGACGATGAAATCTTGCTAGTTCTCGCGTTTTGCAAGCGCGACACACGATGCACCGCGTTTCGTTCGATTCGTTCAAGAACTCTCGTATCTCGGACATCCGCGAGTTTTTCGCGTCGAAAACGTGCTCCCCGTGCGTTTTAGACGCTAAAAACGCGTATGACACTTGATTCGCACGAATCCGTTGAGAAATGGCCGAGATACGCCGTGTTACACTTGCGGACGATGAAATCTTGCTAGTTCTCGCGTTTTGCAAGCGCGACACACGATGCACCGCGTTTCGTTCGATTCGTTCAAGAACTCTCGTATCTCGGACATCCGCGAGTTTTTCGCGTCGAAAACGTGCTCCCCGTGCGTTTTAGACGCTAAAAACGCGTATGACACTTGATTCGCACGAATCCGTTGAGAAATGGCCGAGATACGCCGTGTTACACTTGCGGACGATGAAATCTTGCTAGTTCTCGCGTTTTGCAAGCGCGACACACGATGCACCGCGTTTCGTTCGATTCGTTCAAGAACTCTCGTATCTCGGACATCCGCGAGTTTTTCGCGTCGAAAACGTGCTCCCCGTGCGTTTTAGACGCTAAAAACGCGTATGACACTTGATTCGCACGAATCCGTTGAGAAATGGCCGAGATACGCCGTGTTACACTTGCGGACGATGAAATCTTGCTAGTTCTCGCGTTTTGCAAGCGCGACACACGATGCACCGCGTTTCGTTCGATTCGTTCAAGAACTCTCGTATCTCGGACATCCGCGAGTTTTTCGCGTCGAAAACGTGCTCCCCGTGCGTTTTAGACGCTAAAAACGCGTATGACACTTGATTCGCACGAATCCGTTGAGAAATGGCCGAGATACGCCGTGTTACACTTGCGGACGATGAAATCTTGCTAGTTCTCGCGTTTTGCAAGCGCGACACACGATGCACCGCGTTTCGTTCGATTCGTTCAAGAACTCTCGTATCTCGGACATCCGCGAGTTTTTCGCGTCGAAAACGTGCTCCCCGTGCGTTTTAGACGCTAAAAACGCGTATGACACTTGATTCGCACGAATCCGTTGAGAAATGGCCGGGATACGCCGTGTTACACTTGCGGACGATGAAATCTTGCTAGTTCTCGCGTTTTGCATGCGCGACACACGATGCACCGCGTTTCGTTCGATTCGTTCAAGAACTCTCGTATCTCGGACATCCGCGAGTTTTTCGCGTCGAAAACGTGCTCCCCGTGCGTTTTAGACGCTAAAAACGCGTATGACACTTGATTCGCACGAATCCGTTGAGAAATGGCCGAGATACGCCGTGTTACACTTGCGGACGATGAAATCTTGCTAGTTCTCGCGTTTTGCAAGCGCGACACACGATGCACCGCGTTTCGTTCGATTCGTTCAAGAACTCTCGTATCTCGGACATCCGCGAGTTTTTCGCGTCGAAAACGTGCTCCCCGTGCGTTTTAGACGCGAAAAACGCGTATGACACTTGTTTCGCACGAATCCGTTGAGAAATGGCCGAGATACGCCGTGTTACACTTGCGGACGATGAAATCTTGCTAGTTCTCGCGTTTTGCAAGCGCGACACACGATGCACCGCGTTTCGTTCGATTCGTTCAAGAACTCTCGTATCTCGGACATCCGCGAGTTTTTCGCGTCGAAAACGTGCTCCCCGTGCGTTTTAGACGCTAAAAACGCGTATGACACTTGATTCGCACGAATCCGTTGAGAAATGGCCGAGATACGCCGTGTTACACTTGCGGACGATGAAATCTTGCTAGTTCTCGCGTTTTGCAAGCGCGACACACGATGCACCGCGTTTCGTTCGATTCGTTCAAGAACTCTCGTATCTCGGACATCCGCGAGTTTTTCGCGTCGAAAACGTGCTCCCTGTGCGTTTTAGACGCTAAAAACGCGTATGACACTTGATTCGCACGAATCCGTTGAGAAATGGCCGAGATACGCCGTGTTACACTTGCGGACGATGAAATCTTGCTAGTTCTCGCGTTTTGCAAGCGCGACACACGATGCACCGCGTTTCGTTCGATTCGTTCAAGAACTCTCGTATCTCGGACATCCGCGAGTTTTTCGCGTCGAAAACGTGCTCCCCGTGCGTTTTAGACGCTAAAAACGCGTATGACACTTGATTCGCACGAATCCGTTGAGAAATGGCCGAGATACGCCGTGTTACACTTGCGGACGATGAAATCTTGCTAGTTCTCGCGTTTTGCAAGCGCGACACACGATGCACCGCGTTTCGTTCGATTCGTTCAAGAACTCTCGTATCTCGGACATCCGCGAGTTTTTCGCGTCGAAAACGTGCTCCCCGTGCGTTTTAGACGCTAAAAACGCGTATGACACTTGATTCGCACGAATCCGTTGAGAAATGGCCGAGATACGCCGTGTTACACTTGCGGACGATGAAATCTTGCTAGTTCTCGCGTTTTGCAAGCGCGACACACGATGCACCGCGTTTCGTTCGATTCGTTCAAGAACTCTCGTATCTCGGACATCCGCGAGTTTTTCGCGTCGAAAACGTGCTCCCCGTGCGTTTTAGACGCTAAAAACGCGTATGACACTTGATTCGCACGAATCCGTTGAGAAATGGCCGAGATACGCCGTGTTACACTTGCGGACGATGAAATCTTACTAGTTCTCGCGTTTTGCAAGCGCGACACACGATGCACCGCGTTTCGTTCGATTCGTTCAAGAACTCTCGTATCTCGGACATCCGCGAGTTTTTCGCGTCGAAAACGTGCTCCCCGTGCGTTTTAGACGCTAAAAACGCGTATGACACTTGTTTCGCACGAATCCGTTGAGAAATGGCCGAGATACGCCGTGTTACACTTGCGGACGATGAAATCTTGCTAGTTCTCGCGTTTTGCAAGCGCGACACACGATGCACCGCGTTTCGTTCGATTCGTTCAAGAACTCTCGTATCTCGGACATCCGCGAGTTTTTCGCGTCGAAAACGTGCTCCCCGTGCGTTTTAGACGCTAAAAACGCGTATGACACTTGATTCGCACGAATCCGTTGAGAAATGGCCGAGATACGCCGTGTTACACTTGCGGACGATGAAATCTTGCTAGTTCTCGCGTTTTGCAAGCGCGACACACGATGCACCGCGTTTCGTTCGATTCGTTCAAGAACTCTCGTATCTCGGACATCCGCGAGTTTTTCGCGTCGAAAACGTGCTCCCCGTGCGTTTTAGACGCTAAAAACGCGTATGACACTTGTTTCGCACGAATCCGTTGAGAAATGGCCGAGATACGCCGTGTTACACTTGCGGACGATGAAATCTTGCTAGTTCTCGCGTTTTGCAAGCGCGACACACGATGCACCGCGTTTCGTTCGATTCGTTCAAGAACTCTCGTATCTCGGACATCCGCGAGTTTTTCGCGTCGAAAACGTGCTCCCCGTGCGTTTTAGACGCTAAAAACGCGTATGACACTTGATTCGCACGAATCCGTTGAGAAATGGCCGAGATACGCCGTGTTACACTTGCGGACGATGAAATCTTGCTAGTTCTCGCGTTTTGCAAGCGCGACACACGATGCACCGCGTTTCGTTCGATTCGTTCAAGAACTCTCGTATCTCGGACATCCGCGAGTTTTTCGCGTCGAAAACGTGCTCCCCGTGCGTTTTAGACGCTAAAAACGCGTATGACACTTGATTCGCACGAATCCGTTGAGAAATGGCCGAGATACGCCGTGTTACACTTGCGGACGATGAAATCTTGCTAGTTCTCGCGTTTTGCAAGCGCGACACACGATGCACCGCGTTTCGTTCTATTCGTTCAAGAACTCTCGTATCTCGGACATCCGCGAGTTTTTCGCGTCGAAAACGTGCTCCCCGTGCGTTTTAGACGCTAAAAACGCGTATGACACTTGATTCGCACGAATCCGTTGAGAAATGGCCGAGATACGCCGTGTTACACTTGCGGACGATGAAATCTTGCTAGTTCTCGCGTTTTGCAAGCGCGACACACGATGCACCGCGTTTCGTTCGATTCGTTCAAGAACTCTCGTATCTCGGACATCCGCGAGTTTTTCGCGTCGAAAACGTGCTCCCCGTGCGTTTTAGACGCTAAAAACGCGTATGACACTTGATTCGCACGAATCCGTTGAGAAATGGCCGAGATACGCCGTGTTACACTTGCGGACGATGAAATCTTGCTAGTTCTCGCGTTTTGCAAGCGCGACACACGATGCACCGCGTTTCGTTCGATTCGTTCAAGAACTCTCGTATCTCGGACATCCGCGAGTTTTTCGCGTCGAAAACGTGCTCCCCGTGCGTTTTAGACGCTAAAAACGCGTATGACACTTGATTCGCACGAATCCGTTGAGAAATGGCCGAGATACGCCGTGTTACACTTGCGGACGATGAAATCTTGCTAGTTCTCGCGTTTTGCAAGCGCGACACACGATGCACCGCGTTTCGTTCGATTCGTTCAAGAACTCTCGTATCTCGGAAATCCGCGAGTTTTTCGCGTCGAAAACGTGCTCCCCGTGCGTTTTAGACGCTAAAAACGCGTATGACACTTGATTCGCACGAATCCGTTGAGAAATGGCCGAGATACGCCGTGTTACACTTGCGGACGATGAAATCTTGCTAGTTCTCGCGTTTTGCAAGCGCGACACACGATGCACCGCGTTTCGTTCGATTCGTTCAAGAACTCTCGTATCTCGGACATCCGCGAGTTTTTCGCGTCGAAAACGTGCTCCCCGTGCGTTTTAGACGCTAAAAACGCGTATGACACTTGATTCGCACGAATCCGTTGAGAAATGGCCGAGATACGCCGTGTTACACTTGCGGACGATGAAATCTTGCTAGTTCTCGCGTTTTGCAAGCGCGACACACGATGCACCGCGTTTCGTTCGATTCGTTCAAGAACTCTCGTATCTCGGACATCCGCGAGTTTTTCGCGTCGAAAACGTGCTCCCCGTGCGTTTTAGACGCTAAAAACGCGTATGACACTTGATTCGCACGAATCCGTTGAGAAATGGCCGAGATACGCCGTGTTACACTTGCGGACGATGAAATCTTGCTAGTTCTCGCGTTTTGCAAGCGCGACACACGATGCACCGCGTTTCGTTCGATTCGTTCAAGAACTCTCGTATCTCGGACATCCGCGAGTTTTTCGCGTCGAAAACGTGCTCCCCGTGCGTTTTAGACGCTAAAAACGCGTATGACACTTGATTCGCACGAATCCGTTGAGAAATGGCCGAGATACGCCGTGTTACACTTGCGGACGATGAAATCTTGCTAGTTCTCGCGTTTTGCAAGCGCGACACACGATGCACCGCGTTTCGTTCGATTCGTTCAACAACTCTCGTATCTCGGAAATCCGCGAGTTTTTCGCGTCGAAAACGTGCTCCCCGTGCGTTTTAGACGCTAAAAACGCGTATGACACTTGATTCGCACGAATCCGTTGAGAAATGGCCGAGATACGCCGTGTTACACTTGCGGACGATGAAATCTTGCTAGTTCTCGCGTTTTGCAAGCGCGACACACGATGCACCGCGTTTCGTTCGATTCGTTCAAGAACTCTCGTATCTCGGACATCCGCGAGTTTTTCGCGTCGAAAACGTGCTCCCCGTGCGTTTTAGACGCTAAAAACGCGTATGACACTTGATTCGCACGAATCCGTTGAGAAATGGCCGAGATACGCCGTGTTACACTTGCGGACGATGAAATCTTGCTAGTTCTCGCGTTTTGCAAGCGCGACACACGATGCACCGCGTTTCGTTCGATTCGTTCAAGAACTCTCGTATCTCGGACATCCGCGAGTTTTTCGCGTCGAAAACGTGCTCCCCGTGCGTTTTAGACGCTAAAAACGCGTATGACACTTGATTCGCACGAATCCGTTGAGAAATGGCCGAGATACGCCGTGTTACACTTGCGGACGATGAAATCTTGCTAGTTCTCGCGTTTTGCAAGCGCGACACACGATGCACCGCGTTTCGTTCGATTCGTTCAAGAACTCTCGTATCTCGGACATCCGCGAGTTTTTCGCGTCGAAAACGTGCTCCCCGTGCGTTTTAGACGCTAAAAACGCGTATGACACTTGATTCGCACGAATCCGTTGAGAAATGGCCGAGATACGCCGTGTTACACTTGCGGACGATGAAATCTTGCTAGTTCTCGCGTTTTGCAAGCGCGACACACGATGCACCGCGTTTCGTTCGATTCGTTCAAGAACTCTCGTATCTCGGAAATCCGCGAGTTTTTCGCGTCGAAAACGTGCTCCCCGTGCGTTTTAGACGCTAAAAACGCGTATGACACTTGATTCGCACGAATCCGTTGAGAAATGGCCGAGATACGCCGTGTTACACTTGCGGACGATGAAATCTTGCTAGTTCTCGCGTTTTGCAAGCGCGACACACG
The DNA here is from genome assembly GCA_963942575.1 of Priocnemis perturbator. Classification (NCBI taxonomy): domain Eukaryota; kingdom Metazoa; phylum Arthropoda; class Insecta; order Hymenoptera; family Pompilidae; genus Priocnemis; species Priocnemis perturbator. The sequence goes on along the minus strand of CAWWDK010000330.1, from coordinate 141,116 downwards.
ATGCACCGCGTTTCGTTCGATTCGTTCAAGAACTCTCGTATCTCGGACATCCGCGAGTTTTTCGCGTCGAAAACGTGCTCCCCGTGCGTTTTAGACGCTAAAAACGCGTATGACACTTGATTCGCACGAATCCGTTGAGAAATGGCCGAGATACGCCGTGTTACACTTGCGGACGATGAAATCTTGCTAGTTCTCGCGTTTTGCAAGCGCGACACACGATGCACCGCGTTTCGTTCGATTCGTTCAAGAACTCTCGTATCTCGGAAATCCGCGAGTTTTTCGCGTCGAAAACGTGCTCCCCGTGCGTTTTAGACGCTAAAAACGCGTATGACACTTGATTCGCACGAATCCGTTGAGAAATGGCCGAGATACGCCGTGTTACACTTGCGGACGATGAAATCTTGCTAGTTCTCGCGTTTTGCAAGCGCGACACACGATGCACCGCGTTTCGTTCGATTCGTTCAAGAACTCTCGTATCTCGGACATCCGCGAGTTTTTCGCGTCGAAAACGTGCTCCCCGTGCGTTTTAGACGCTAAAAACGCGTATGACACTTGATTCGCACGAATCCGTTGAGAAATGGCCGAGATACGCCGTGTTACACTATCGGACGATGAAATCTTGCTAGTTCTCGCGTTTTGCAAGCGCGACACACGATGCACCGCGTTTCGTTCGATTCGTTCAAGAACTCTCGTATCTCGGACATCCGCGAGTTTTTCGCGTCGAAAACGTGCTCCCCGTGCGTTTTAGACGCTAAAAACGCGTATGACACTTGATTCGCACGAATCCGTTGAGAAATGGCCGAGATACGCCGTGTTACACTTGCGGACGATGAAATCTTGCTAGTTCTCGCGTTTTGCAAGCGCGACACACGATGCACCGCGTTTCGTTCGATTCGTTCAAGAACTCTCGTATCTCGGACATCCGCGAGTTTTTCGCGTCGAAAACGTGCTCCCCGTGCGTTTTAGACGCTAAAAACGCGTATGACACTTGATTCGCACGAATCCGTTGAGAAATGGCCGAGATACGCCGTGTTACACTTGCGGACGATGAAATCTTGCTAGTTCTCGCGTTTTGCAAGCGCGACACACGATGCACCGCGTTTCGTTCGATTCGTTCAAGAACTCTCGTATCTCGGACATCCGCGAGTTTTTCGCGTCGAAAACGTGCTCCCCGTGCGTTTTAGACGCTAAAAACGCGTATGACACTTGATTCGCACGAATCCGTTGAGAAATGGCCGAGATACGCCGTGTTACACTTGCGGACGATGAAATCTTGCTAGTTCTCGCGTTTTGCAAGCGCGACACACGATGCACCGCGTTTCGTTCGATTCGTTCAAGAACTCTCGTATCTCGGACATCCGCGAGTTTTTCGCGTCGAAAACGTGCTCCCCGTGCGTTTTAGACGCTAAAAACGCGTATGACACTTGATTCGCACGAATCCGTTGAGAAATGGCCGAGATACGCCGTGTTACACTTGCGGACGATGAAATCTTGCTAGTTCTCGCGTTTTGCAAGCGCGACACACGATGCACCGCGTTTCGTTCGATTCGTTCAAGAACTCTCGTATCTCGGACATCGGCGAGTTTTTCGCGTCGAAAACGTGCTCCCCGTGCGTTTTAGACGCTAAAAACGCGTATGGCACTTGATTCGCACGAATCCGTTGAGAAATGGCCGAGATACGCCGTGTTACACTTGCGGACGATGAAATCTTGCTAGTTCTCGCGTTTTGCAAGCGCGACACACGATGCACCGCGTTTCGTTCGATTCGTTCAAGAACTCTCGTATCTCGGACATCCGCGAGTTTTTCGCGTCGAAAACGTGCTCCCCGTGCGTTTTAGACGCTAAAAACGCGTATGACACTTGATTCGCACGAATCCGTTGAGAAATGGCCGAGATACGCCGTGTTACACTTGCGGAAGATGAAATCTTGCTAGTTCTCGCGTTTTGCAAGCGCGACACACGATGCACCGCGTTTCGTTCGATTCGTTCAAGAACTCTCGTATCTCGGACATCCGCGAGTTTTTCGCGTCGAAAACGTGCTCCCCGTGCGTTTTAGACGCTAAAAACGCGTATGACACTTGATTCGCACGAATCCGTTGAGAAATGGCCGAGATACGCCGTGTTACACTTGCGAACGATGAAATCTTGCTAGTTCTCGCGTTTTGCAAGCGCGACACACGATGCACCGCGTTTCGTTCGATTCGTTCAAGAACTCTCGTATCTCGGACATCCGCGAGTTTTTCGCGTCGAAAACGTGCTCCCCGTGCGTTTTAGACGCTAAAAACGCGTATGACACTTGATTCGCACGAATCCGTTGAGAAATGGCCGAGATACGCCGTGTTACACTTGCGGACGATGAAATCTTGCTAGTTCTCGCGTTTTGCAAGCGCGACACACGATGCACCGCGTTTCGTTCGATTCGTTCAAGAACTCTCGTATCTCGGACATCCGCGAGTTTTTCGCGTCGAAAACGTGCTCCCCGTGCGTTTTAGACGCTAAAAACGCGTATGACACTTGATTCGCACGAATCCGTTGAGAAATGGCCGAGATACGCCGTGTTACACTTGCGGACGATGAAATCTTGCTAGTTCTCGCGTTTTGCAAGCGCGACACACGATGCACCGCGTTTCGTTCGATTCGTTCAAGAACTCTCGTATCTCGGACATCCGCGAGTTTTTCGCGTCGAAAACGTGCTCCCCGTGCGTTTTAGACGCTAAAAACGCGTATGACACTTGATTCGCACGAATCCGTTGAGAAATGGCCGAGATACGCCGTGTTACACTTGCGGACGATGAAATCTTGCTAGTTCTCGCGTTTTGCAAGCGCGACACACGATGCACCGCGTTTCGTTCGATTCGTTCAAGAACTCTCGTATCTCGGACATCGGCGAGTTTTTCGCGTCGAAAACGTGCTCCCCGTGCGTTTTAGACGCTAAAAACGCGTATGGCACTTGATTCGCACGAATCCGTTGAGAAATGGCCGAGATACGCCGTGTTACACTTGCGGACGATGAAATCTTGCTAGTTCTCGCGTTTTGCAAGCGCGACACACGATGCACCGCGTTTCGTTCGATTCGTTCAAGAACTCTCGTATCTCGGACATCCGCGAGTTTTTCGCGTCGAAAACGTGCTCCCCGTGCGTTTTAGACGCTAAAAACGCGTATGACACTTGATTCGCACGAATCCGTTGAGAAATGGCCGAGATACGCCGTGTTACACTTGCGGACGATGAAATCTTGCTAGTTCTCGCGTTTTGCAAGCGCGACACACGATGCACCGCGTTTCGTTCGATTCGTTCAAGAACTCTCGTATCTCGGACATCCGCGAGTTTTTCGCGTCTAAAACGTGCTCCCCGTGCGTTTTAGACGCTAAAAACGCGTATGACACTTGATTCGCACGAATCCGTTGAGAAATGGCCGAGATACGCCGTGTTACACTTGCGGACGATGAAATCTTGCTAGTTCTCGCGTTTTGCAAGCGCGACACACGATGCACCGCGTTTCGTTCGATTCGTTCAAGAACTCTCGTATCTCGGACATCCGCGAGTTTTTCGCGTCGAAAACGTGCTCCCCGTGCGTTTTAGACGCTAAAAACGCGTATGACACTTGATTCGCACGAATCCGTTGAGAAATTGCCGAGATACGCCGTGTTACACTTGCGGACGATGAAATCTTGCTAGTTCTCGCGTTTTGCAAGCGCGACACACGATGCACCGCGTTTCGTTCGATTCGTTCAAGAACTCTCGTATCTCGGACATCCGCGAGTTTTTCGCGTCGAAAACGTGCTCCCCGTGCGTTTTAGACGCTAAAAACGCGTATGACACTTGATTCGCACGAATCCGTTGAGAAATGGCCGAGATACGCCGTGTTACACTTGCGGACGATGAAATCTTGCTAGTTCTCGCGTTTTGCAAGCGCGACACACGATGCACCGCGTTTCGTTCGATTCGTTCAAGAACTCTCGTATCTCGGACATCCGCGAGTTTTTCGCGTCGAAAACGTGCTCCCCGTGCGTTTTAGACGCTAAAAACGCGTATGACACTTGATTCGCACGAATCCGTTGAGAAATGGCCGAGATACGCCGTGTTACACTTGCGGACGATGAAATCTTGCTAGTTCTCGCGTTTTGCAAGCGCGACACACGATGCACCGCGTTTCGTTCGATTCGTTCAAGAACTCTCGTATCTCGGACATCTGTAGGAAATAAAGTCTCTGTATGGGGGGTTAAGTCGCGTTTACTCGTGTCTATATATATTTAAGAATAAATCAGTTTAATTGAAGGAACACAAACACAGGAAACACAAAAATACAATAATCACTAACGAGACAAACTATATAATAACCTGTATTAACACGTCGCAGATCTCTTCTCTCACTATTCTTTCGTACTCTCTCACTTTCTTTCTCTCGCGCTTTCTTCCCTACTCGCTTTCTTATTCTCTGCTCGCTTTCTCGCGCGTCCTCTCCTTATACGAGCGCGCCCTTCCCTCAAGTCATCTTCCCTTTTCCGCATCCCGCTTCCAGCGTTCTCGACGTGTCGAAGCGCGTTGACGATCGGGCGAGCGCGTAACGAGTCGCCACGATGTCTCTTAATGCGCAGTTAATATCTATCATCTCACTCGCACTTTCATACAAGCATCATCTCACTCGCACTTTCATACACGCATCATCTCATTCGCACTTTCATACACATATCATCTCATTCGCATCTTCATACACATATCATCCCATTCGCATCTTCAGACACATATCATCTCGTTTTTACACTTCCACACTCGGCCGTTCTGACTAATCGCACCTGGCCTCAGGTGCTCGCGCACTCGTCTTCGTCACTCAGCACTTCACTAGCTACGGCACTGTCTATCCACGGCTTCATATATTCGGCGACCGACGACGTTTGCTGCGGGCCTTCGTGTTCCCCCACTTTCGCAACTACATATCGGTCGTTCCGCAGTACCTTACTTATAATGTACGGCCCTAAAAATTTGCCAGCGAACTTTAACCCTGGGCCCGCCTGAGTTCTCTGGATAGCAACCAGGTCATTAACTCGATATTTAACCGCTTCTTTTCGACGCTTGTCAAATGATTTTTTGTTCTCTGCCTGAATTTTTGAAATAGCAGTTTTGGCATCTTTTCTCAATACGTCACGATTTTCTTGAAATAAATTGACCCACTCTTCATCTATTATCTGTCTGATGGACTGATCTTCCGCGATTTTCATTGTAGTTCCAAATAGCAATTGAAAAGGTGTGGTATTAATACTTCTATTTGGCGTAGAATTTAGAAATTGTTGCGCTTTGTCGATATATTTAAACCATTCTTCGGGTTTCGGACCCGACATTTTTGATATTAGTGGAATAAGTACTCTGTTAACGCGCTCGACCTGGCCGTTGCCTCTTGGCACGCCAGTGGCTATCATCACGTGCTCAATGTTTTCGCTCGCGCAATAATCGGCAAACGCGTGTGAGGTGAACGCCGAACCACGATCTGAAATAATTCTAAAAGGATTGCCAAACACCGCTGCTTGCTTGTGCAAGTGACGCAATACTTCCGCTACATCCGTAGACCTTGTCGCATATATCCATACAAACTTTGTAAACGCATCTATAACTACGAAAATAAAACGGTAGTTCTTTCGTGTTGACGGGATAGGCCCAAGATGGTCTATGTGATACGTTCGTAACGGCATGTCGCCCTTATCTATTGCATGCAGTAAGCCCTCTCGTTTTCCTTGCTTTTTCTCCGCAAGAATGCATGGCACACAACTCCGAATAACTTTCTCTGTCTTAGGTCGCATCCCCGTAAACCAATAATCCCTCTTGACTAACAGCTCCGTTTTTCGTGCGCAAAAATGCCCTCTATTATGAATTCGCCTAATTATCTCAGTTTGCATATTTTTCGGGATAACCAATAAATAATCGCAATTTTCTTCCTTGAATAGCAGACCTCGCCTAACAGTATAATTCTCGACTTGCTTTTCCTTGGACAAATCTAAAATCTTCTTTAAATCCGCGTCTTCTTGCTGAGCCTTACGCAACCGAACTAATAATCCCTCGTCACTTTCCTCTATTACCAGACAATTCGGAAGCGCTTGTCTACTTAGCGCATCAACGTGCATCATATTCTTTCCGGGACGGTGTTCTATTACGTATTGAAACTCTTCTAAGAGCAACGCCCACCGCGCGACCCTTACGCACAAATCTTTTTTACTCATCGTCATTGTAAACGCTTTGCAGTCCGTAATTATCTTGAACGGTATTCCTAGTAAGTATACCCGAAAACGTTTTAACGACCTAATCACAGCTAACACCTCTAGCTCGTAGCTTGTATACCTACTTTCCGCCGCCGTAGTTGTCCCGCTCGCGTAATACACTGGGTGCAACTTATTATCTTCGCAATCGCGCTGGAGCATGATCGCCCCGAAACCGTCTTTCGACGCATCTGTATGCAGTTCTGTTTCCGCATTCACACGGTACAGACGAAGCACAGGCTTCTCACACAACAAAATTTTCAGTTTCTCAAACGCACGTATTTCTTCATCTCCAAAGCGAAATTGTACATCAGTCTTCAACAAGTTCGTCAGTGGCCTCGCAATGACAGAATAATGCGGGATAAATTTTCTAAAATAACTAGTTAACCCTATAAAACTTTGAACCTGCTTCGTGGTTCGTGGTCTCGGAAACTTTTTTACAGCCTCGGTCTTTCTCTCTGACGGTCGCACACTCCCATTTTCAATAATATGTCCCAAAAATTCAACGCGATCTCGCAGAAAACGGCACTTTTGCCAATTAATCTTTAGGCCATACTTAGACGCCGTGTCCAATACTAACTTTAAATTTCGTATCGCGCTATCATAATCAATTGAAGGAATTATTAAATCATCCATGTAGACCAACACAGTTTTTGAAACAATTAAATCTTTAAACACAGCATTAATAAATCTCTGAAAAACAGCTGGGGAATTACAGAGCCCGAATGGAACTTTACGGAACTCGTATTGGCCGTCAGGAACAATGAACGCAGTATACTTGCGGCTATTTTGATTTACCGCCACGTGAAAAAACCCGTTTCTAAGATCTAACGTATTGAATACCTTCGCGCCCTGAAGTAAATCCAGTTGATCTTCGATCAACGGAAGAGGATATCGATCTTTAACAATTTTTTTGTTTAGCAGTCTATAATCTACACAAAGTCTTTTTGTACCATCTTTCTTCCCCACTAAGACCACCGGACTCGCGTATTCTGAGAGAGATGGTTGCACGATACCGTCATTCAGCCAATTCTGAATTTGAGAGTTAACCTCCTCCCTTTCGCCCTGCGACAATCGTCTCGCGCGCTGGTACACAGGCTCATCGTCTTTAACTACAATATTCATTTCGATCGCAACGTCACAAATCTTTCGCGGCTCATAATCGTCGATCATCGCTTCCACGGTACGTCTATGCTCTTTATTTACAATGTACGACACGTCTGTTTCGCTCGCGTTTTCGCAACAGTCGACCGGTAAAACCTCCGGTAGATTCGCGCTCCTCGTCTGCGCCGTCTGCGACTGTTTACCAATAGAAATTTTGCCTCCCTCCATCATTACTACCACTTCGTTCAAAAAATCAGAGCCTACTATCAATGGCCGTCGTGTTACATCATCGGCTACTACATGAACGCGCATTGAATATTCATTATCGTCGACCTCGACCTTAGCAACAAATTCTCCGCAGGTACGGTTTTCTGTGGGACCCACTCCTCTAAATACGATAACACTCGGTTGCAACTGCGGCGCGCCTATCTGAAGATACTCGCTCGATCGTATGAGACACAAATCGCTACCCGTGTCTATTAACGCGGTCATCTTAACCCCATTAACAGTAATCTCCTTATGGCATTTCCCGCTAACCGTATGCGAAACAATATAACTGTCTTTAACTGGCTCACGCTTTTTAGGACATTCCGAAGCCCTGTGGCCAAAATCTTGACACGCAAAACATTTGGCACCTTTACTCTTCGTAGGACAGTCTGGAAGAAAATGATCCCTCGACCCGCAGCTGGAACACCTTCGCATCGGACCCGTTGCGCTGCTCCATGGCCTTGACTCGGGCTGCGGCGCGTTCGCTCGCCGCTGCGTCGCACTTGCGTCCGGGCCTCGTTGTACCGCACCCTCCGCACGCTGCGCCCCGCTGCTTCTCCATGTGCCCTCAGTTCGCTGCTGCGTTACCGGATTCCCCTTAAAATGCTCGTTTCCCGGTCTACGCCAGGATACCTCGTCGGCCCTCGATTTCGTCCCTCGATTCGCTGTTGCAAGCGCTAATGAAACGCCTTTGAATCCGCCGGGCAGAGCGGCCTTCGTCGTAAATCTTTGTAATCTTGCGTGCTGGCGCAGTTGGGCGTCAGGCACTCCGTCGATGACATATTCCACAAACTCCGCCTCAGGCATAGTCAAACGATTGGCCAAAATCGTCTTCTGGTAAAAGTATTCAGCAAAGGTCTCACTCTGTCGCCAAGCTCTTCTTTCAAAAGCACGACGCGTCTCGATGATACTGTCTTGCTCGGAAAAGGTATCTCCTAGCTCCTTTAATAGTTCGTTCACAGTCATGCCCAGATAATCGGCTCCCGAATGGAACCATTCCAACGCCTTTCCGCTCAGTCTCGCTACTAATAATAGCTTCGCCGTCGCACCGTCCAACTCGTACGTGGTTCTTACAAGCTGAAACTGACTCTTCCATGTATCGAACAGACTGCCGCGTCCATCAAAGTAGGAGAGCATTCCGATGATCGTCGCATCTAGCCTTGACGCACTTCGCTGGGATGTTAGCGTCGGCGGCATGGGCGGGGATAGGCCTATGCGCATCATCTCGATCTCCCTGCGTAGAAGCTGGTTCTCTCGAAGGGCAAGCTCCTTTTCTTTCAGGATAAGCTGCATTTCGTGCTGACTCGGTCTCGCTTTATCCCCTATTTCAGGAGACGGACCCGGTACACCGCTGTCCACGCTCGGTAAAACATCTTCATCGTTAGCTTCACCACTCGCCGCCTCAGCCATCCATTCGCGTGCCGGGCTGCTCATCGCCAATCGCTCTATCAAGTTTATTTTCAAACCCTTGGTACTCAGCCCTAAGCCTTTCAGCTTCTCTTTCAATTGGGCTACCGTACAATCCGCGGGCGTTTTCACTTCCCTACTCATCGCACATTACGCACAACCAGAAACTACGCACTTCGCACTCGCGACTAACCGACCACCTTGACTCGAGACAATCCCGGCTGAGCCCCCAATTTGTAGGAAATAAAGTCTCTGTATGGGGGGTTAAGTCGCGTTTACTCGTGTCTATATATATTTAAGAATAAATCAGTTTAATTGAAGGAACACAAACACAGGAAACACAAAAATACAATAATCACTAACGAGACAAACTATATAATAACCTATATTAACACGTCGCAGATCTCTTCTCTCACTATTCTTTCGTACTCTCTCACTTTCTTTCTCTCGCGCTTTCTTCCCTACTCGCTTTCTTATTCTCTGCTCGCTTTCTCGCGCGTCCTCTTCTTATACGAGCGCGCCCTTCCCTCAATTCATCTTCCCTTTTCCGCATCCCGCTTCCAGCGTTCTCGACGTGTCGAAGCGCGTTGACGATCGGGCGAGCGCGTAACGAGTCGCCACGATGTCTCTTAATGCGCAGTTAATATCTATCATCTCACTCGCACTTTCATACAAGCATCATCTCACTCGCACTTTCATACACGCATCATCTCATTCGCACTTTCATACACATATCATCTCATTCGCATCTTCATACACATATCATCCCATTCGCATCTTCAGACACATATCATCTCGTTTTTACACTCCCACACATCCGCGAGTTTTTCGCGTCGAAAACGTGCTCCCCGTGCGTTTTAGACGCTAAAAACGCGTATGACACTTGATTCGCACGAATCCGTTGAGAATGGCCGAGATACGCCGTGTTACACTTGCGGACGATGAAATCTTGCTAGTTCTGCGCGTTTTGCAAGCGCGACACACGATGCACCGCGTTTCGTTCGATTCGTTCAAGAACTCTCGTATCTCGGACATCCGCGAGTTTTTCGCGTCGAAAACGTGCTCCCCGTGCGTTTTAGACGCTAAAAACGCGTATGACACTTGATTCGCACGAATCCGTTGAGAAATGGCCGAGATACGCCGTGTTACACTTGCGGACGATGAAATCTTGCTAGTTCTCGCGTTTTGCAAGCGCGACACACGATGCACCGCGTTTCGTTCGATTCGTTCAAGAACTCTCGTATCTCGGACATCCGCGAGTTTTCCGCGTCGAAAACGTGCTCCCCGTGCGTTTTAGACGCTAAAAACGCGTATGACACTTGATTCGCACGAATCCGTTGAGAAATGGCCGAGATACGCCGTGTTACACTTGCGGACGATGAAATCTTGCTAGTTCTCGCGTTTTGCAAGCGCGACACACGATGCACCGCGTTTCGTTCGATTCGTTCAAGAACTCTCGTATCTCGGACATCCGCGAGTTTTTCGCGTCGAAAACGTGCTCCCCGTGCGTTTTAGACGCTAAAAACGCGTATGACACTTGATTCGCACGAATCCGTTGAGAAATGGCCGAGATACGCCGTGTTACACTTGCGGACGATGAAATCTTGCTAGTTCTCGCGTTTTGCAAGCGCGACACACGATGCACCGCGTTTCGTTCGATTCGTTCAAGAACTCTCGTATCTCGGACATCCGCGAGTTTTTCGCGTCGAAAACGTGCTCCCCGTGCGTTTTAGACGCTAAAAACGCGTATGACACTTGATTCGCACGAATCCGTTGAGAAATGGCCGAGATACGCCGTGTTACACTTGCGGACGATGAAATCTTGCTAGTTCTCGCGTTTTGCAAGCGCGACACACGATGCACCGCGTTTCGTTCGATTCGTTCAAGAACTCTCGTATCTCGGACATCCGCGAGTTTTTCGCGTCGAAAACGTGCTCCCCGTGCGTTTTAGACGCTAAAACGCGTATGACACTTGATTCGCACGAATCCGTTGAGAAATGGCCGAGATACGCCGTGTTACACTTGCGGACGATGAAATCTTGCTAGTTCTCGCGTTTTGCAAGCGCGACACACGATGCACCGCGTTTCGTTCGATTCGTTCAAGAACTCTCGTATCTCGGACATCCGCGAGTTTTTCGCGTCGAAAACGTGCTCCCCGTGCGTTTTAGACGCTAAAAACGCGTATGACACTTGATTCGCACGAATCCGTTGAGAAATGGCCGAGATACGCCGTGTTACACTTGCGGACGATGAAATCTTGCTAGTTCTCGCGTTTTGCAAGCGCGACACACGATGCACCGCGTTTCGTTCGATTCGTTCAAGAACTCTCGTATCTCGGACATCCGCGAGTTTTCGCGTCGAAAACGTGCTCCCCGTGCGTTTTAGACGCTAAAAACGCGTATGACACTTGATTCGCACGAATCCGTTGAGAAATGGCCGAGATACGCCGTGTTACACTTGCGGACGATGAAATCTTGCTAGTTCTCGCGTTTTGCAAGCGCGACACACGATGCACCGCGTTTCGTTCGATTCGTTCAAGAACTCTCGTATCTCGGACATCCGCGAGTTTTTCGCGTCGAAAACGTGCTCCCCGTGCGTTTTAGACGCTAAAAACGCGTATGACACTTGATTCGCACGAATCCGTTGAGAAATGGCCGAGATACGCCGTGTTACACTTGCGGACGATGAAATCTTGCTAGTTCTCGCGTTTTGCAAGCGCGACACACGATGCACCGCGTTTCGTTCGATTCGTTGAAGAACTCTCGTATCTCGGACATCCGCGAGTTTTTCGCGTCGAAAACGTGCTCCCCGTGCTTTTTAGACGCTAAAAACGCGTATGACACTTGATTCGCACGAATCCGTTGAGAAATGGCCGAGATACGCCGTGTTACACTTGCGGACGATGAAATCTTGCTAGTTCTCGCGTTTTGCAAGCGCGACACACGATGCACCGCGTTTCGTTCGATTCGTTCAAGAACTCTCGTATCTCGGACATCCGCGAGTTTTTCGCGTCGAAAACGTGCTCCCCCTGCGTTTTAGACACTAAAAACGCGTATGACACTTGATTCGCACGAATCCGTTGAGAAATGGCCGAGATACGCCGTGTTACACTTGTGGACGATGAAATCTTGCTAGTTCTCGCGTTTTGCAAGCGCGACACACGATGCACCGCGTTTCGTTCGATTCGTTCAAGAACTCTCGTATCTCGGACATCCGCGAGTTTTTCGCGTCGAAAACGTGCTCCCCGTGCGTTTTAGACGCTAAAAAACGCGTATGACACTTGATTCGCACGAATCCGTTGAGAAATGGCCGAGATACGCCGTGTTACACTTGCGGACGATGAAATCTTGCTAGTTCTCGCGTTTTGCAAGCGCGACACACGATGCACCGCGTTTCGTTAGATTCGTTCAAGAACTCTCGTATCTCGGACATCCGCGAGTTTTTCGCGTCGAAAACGTGCTCCCCGTGCGTTTTAGACGCTAAAAACCGCGTATGACACTTGATTCGCACGAATCCGTTGAGAAATGGCCGAGATACGCCGTGTTACACTTGCGGACGATGAAATCTTGCTAGTTCTCGCGTTTTGCAAGCGCGACACACGATGCACCGCGTTTCGTTCGATTCGTTCAAGAACTCTCGTATCTCGGACATCCGCGAGTTTTTCGCGTCGAAAACGTGCTCCCCGTGCGTTTTAGACGCTAAAAACGCGTATGACACTTGATTCGCACGAATCCGTTGAGAAATGGCCGAGATACGCCGTGTTACACTTGCGGACGATGAAATCTTGCTAGTTCTCGCGTTTTGCAAGCGCGACACACGATGCACCGCGTTTCGTTCGATTTTCGATTCGTTCAAGAACTCTCGTATCTCGGACATCCGCGAGTTTTTCGCGTCGAAAACGTGCTCCCCGTGCGTTTTAGACGCTAAAAACGCGTATGACACTTGATTCGCACGAATCCGTTGAGAAATGGCCGAGATACGCCGTGTTACACTTGCGGACGATGAAATCTTGCTAGTTCTCGCGTTTTGCAAGCGCGACACACGATGCACCGCGTTTCGTTCGATTCGTTCAAGAACTCTCGTATCTCGGACATCCGCGAGTTTTTCGCGTCGAAAACGTGCTCCCCGTGCGTTTTAGACGCTAAAAACGCGTATGACACTTGATTCGCACGAATCCGTTGAGAAATGGCCGAGATACGCCGTGTTACACTTGCGGACGATGAAATCTTGCTAGTTCTCGCGTTTTGCAAGCGCGACACACGATGCACCGCGTTTCGTTCGATTCGTTCAAGAACTCTCGTATCTCGGACATCCGCGAGTTTTTCGCGTCGAAAACGTGCTCCCCGTGCGTTTTAGACGCTAAAAACGCGTATGACACTTGATTCGCACGAATCCGTTGAGAAATGGCCGAGATACGCCGTGTTACACTTGCGGACGATGAAATCTTGCTAGTTCTCGCGTTTTGCAAGCGCGACACACGATGCACCGCGTTTCGTTCGATTCGTTCAAGAACTCTCGTATCTCGGACATCCGCGAGTTTTTCGCGTCGAAAACGTGCTCCCCGTGCGTTTTAGACGCTAAAAACGCGTATGACACTTGATTCGCACGAATCCGTTGAGAAATGGCCGAGATACGCCGTGTTACACTTGCGGACGATGAAATCTTGCTAGTTCTCGCGTTTTGCAAGCGCGACACACGATGCACCGCGTTTCGTTCGATTCGTTCAAGAACTCTCGTATCTCGGACATCCGCGAGTTTTTCGCGTCGAAAACGTGCTCCCCGTGCGTTTTAGACGCTAAAAACGCGTATGACACTTGATTCGCACGAATCCGTTGAGAAATGGCCGAGATACGCCGTGTTACACTTGCGGACGATGAAATCTTGCTAGTTCTCGCGTTTTGCAAGCGCGACACACGATGCACCGCGTTTCGTTCGATTCGTTCAAGAACTCTCGTATCTCGGACATCCGCGAGTTTTTCGCGTCGAAAACGTGCTCCCCGTGCGTTTTAGACGCTAAAAACGCGTATGACACTTGATTCGCACGAATCCGTTGAGAAATGGCCGAGATACGCCGTGTTACACTTGCGGACGATGAAATCTTGCTAGTTCTCGCGTTTTGCAAGCGCGACACACGATGCACCGCGTTTCGTTCGATTCGTTCAAGAACTCTCGTATCTCGGACATCCGCGAGTTTTTCGCGTCGAAAACGTGCTCCCCGTGCGTTTTAGACGCTAAAAACGCGTATGACACTTGATTCGCACGAATCCGTTGAGAAATGGCCGAGATACGCCGTGTTACACTTGCGGACGATGAAATCTTGCTAGTTCTCGCGTTTTGCAAGCGCGACACACGATGCACCGCGTTTCGTTCGATTCGTTCAAGAACTCTCGTATCTCGGACATCCGCGAGTTTTTCGCGTCGAAAACGTGCTCCCCGTGCGTTTTAGACGCTAAAAACGCGTATGACACTTGATTCGCACGAATCCGTTGAGAAATGGCCGAGATACGCCGTGTTACACTTGCGGACGATGAAATCTTGCTAGTTCTCGCGTTTTGCAAGCGCGACACACGATGCACCGCGTTTCGTTCGATTCGTTCAAGAACTCTCGTATCTCGGACATCCGCGAGTTTTTCGCGTCGAAAACGTGCTCCCCGTGCGTTTTAGACGCTAAAAACGCGTATGACACTTGATTCGCACGAATCCGTTGAGAAATGGCCGAGATACGCCGTGTTACACTTGCGGACGATGAAATCTTGCTAGTTCTCGCGTTTTGCAAGCGCGACACACGATGCACCGCGTTTCGTTCGATTCGTTCAAGAACTCTCGTATCTCGGACATCCGCGAGTTTTTCGCGTCGAAAACGTGCTCCCCGTGCGTTTTAGACGCTAAAAACGCGTATGACACTTGATTCGCACGAATCCGTTGAGAAATGGCCGAGATACGCCGTGTTACACTTGCGGACGATGAAATCTTGCTAGTTCTCGCGTTTTGCAAGCGCGACACACGATGCACCGCGTTTCGTTCGATTCGTTCAAGAACTCTCGTATCTCGGACATCCGCGAGTTTTTCGCGTCGAAAACGTGCTCCCCGTGCGTTTTAGACGCTAAAAACGCGTATGACACTTGATTCGCACGAATCCGTTGAGAAATGGCCGAGATACGCCGTGTTACACTTGCGGACGATGAAATCTTGCTAGTTCTCGCGTTTTGCAAGCGCGACACACGATGCACCGCGTTTCGTTCGATTCGTTCAAGAACTCTCGTATCTCGGACATCCGCGAGTTTTTCGCGTCGAAAACGTGCTCCCCGTGCGTTTTAGACGCTAAAAACGCGTATGACACTTGATTCGCACGAATCCGTTGAGAAATGGCCGAGATACGCCGTGTTACACTTGCGGACGATGAAATCTTGCTAGTTCTCGCGTTTTGCAAGCGCGACACACGATGCACCGCGTTTCGTTCGATTCGTTCAAGAACTCTCGTATCTCGGACATCCGCGAGTTTTTCGCGTCGAAAACGTGCTCCCCGTGCGTTTTAGACGCTAAAAACGCGTATGACACTTGATTCGCACGAATCCGTTGAGAAATGGCCGAGATACGCCGTGTTACACTTGCGGACGATGAAATCTTGCTAGTTCTCGCGTTTTGCAAGCGCGACACACGATGCACCGCGTTTCGTTCGATTCGTTCAAGAACTCTCGTATCTCGGACATCCGCGAGTTTTTCGCGTCGAAAACGTGCTCCCCGTGCGTTTTAGACGCTAAAAACGCGTATGACACTTGATTCGCACGAATCCGTTGAGAAATGGCCGAGATACGCCGTGTTACACTTGCGGACGATGAAATCTTGCTAGTTCTCGCGTTTTGCAAGCGCGACACACGATGCACCGCGTTTCGTTCGATTCGTTCAAGAACTCTCGTATCTCGGACATCCGCGAGTTTTTCGCGTCGAAAACGTGCTCCCCGTGCGTTTTAGACGCTAAAAACGCGTATGACACTTGATTCGCACGAATCCGTTGAGAAATGGCCGAGATACGCCGTGTTACACTTGCGGACGATGAAATCTTGCTAGTTCTCGCGTTTTGCAAGCGCGACACACGATGCACCGCGTTTCGTTCGATTCGTTCAAGAACTCTCGTATCTCGGACATCCGCGAGTTTTTCGCGTCGAAAACGTGCTCCCCGTGCGTTTTAGACGCTAAAAACGCGTATGACACTTGATTCGCACGAATCCGTTGAGAAATGGCCGAGATACGCCGTGTTACACTTGCGGACGATGAAATCTTGCTAGTTCTCGCGTTTTGCAAGCGCGACACACGATGCACCGCGTTTCGTTCGATTCGTTCAAGAACTCTCGTATCTCGGACATCCGCGAGTTTTTCGCGTCGAAAACGTGCTCCCCGTGCGTTTTAGACGCTAAAAACGCGTATGACACTTGATTCGCACGAATCCGTTGAGAAATGGCCGAGATACGCCGTGTTACACTTGCGGACGATGAAATCTTGCTAGTTCTCGCGTTTTGCAAGCGCGACACACGATGCACCGCGTTTCGTTCGATTCGTTCAAGAACTCTCGTATCTCGGACATCCGCGAGTTTTTCGCGTCGAAAACGTGCTCCCCGTGCGTTTTAGACGCTAAAAACGCGTATGACACTTGATTCGCACGAATCCGTTGAGAAATGGCCGAGATACGCCGTGTTACACTTGCGGACGATGAAATCTTGCTAGTTCTCGCGTTTTGCAAGCGCGACACACGATGCACCGCGTTTCGTTCGATTCGTTCAAGAACTCTCGTATCTCGGACATCCGCGAGTTTTTCGCGTCGAAAACGTGCTCCCCGTGCGTTTTAGACGCTAAAAACGCGTATGACACTTGATTCGCACGAATCCGTTGAGAAATGGCCGAGATACGCCGTGTTACACTTGCGGACGATGAAATCTTGCTAGTTCTCGCGTTTTGCAAGCGCGACACACGATGCACCGCGTTTCGTTCGATTCGTTCAAGAACTCTCGTATCTCGGACATCCGCGAGTTTTTCGCGTCGAAAACGTGCTCCCCGTGCGTTTTAGACGCTAAAAACGCGTATGACACTTGATTCGCACGAATCCGTTGAGAAATGGCCGAGATACGCCGTGTTACACTTGCGGACGATGAAATCTTGCTAGTTCTCGCGTTTTGCAAGCGCGACACACGATGCACCGCGTTTCGTTCGATTCGTTCAAGAACTCTCGTATCTCGGACATCCGCGAGTTTTTCGCGTCGAAAACGTGCTCCCCGTGCGTTTTAGACGCTAAAAACGCGTATGACACTTGATTCGCACGAATCCGTTGAGAAATGGCCGAGATACGCCGTGTTACACTTGCGGACGATGAAATCTTGCTAGTTCTCGCGTTTTGCAAGCGCGACACACGATGCACCGCGTTTCGTTCGATTCGTTCAAGAACTCTCGTATCTCGGACATCCGCGAGTTTTTCGCGTCGAAAACGTGCTCCCCGTGCGTTTTAGACGCTAAAAACGCGTATGACACTTGATTCGCACGAATCCGTTGAGAAATGGCCGAGATACGCCGTGTTACACTTGCGGACGATGAAATCTTGCTAGTTCTCGCGTTTTGCAAGCGCGACACACGATGCACCGCGTTTCGTTCGATTCGTTCAAGAACTCTCGTATCTCGGACATCCGCGAGTTTTTCGCGTCGAAAACGTGCTCCCCGTGCGTTTTAGACGCTAAAAACGCGTATGACACTTGATTCGCACGAATCCGTTGAGAAATGGCCGAGATACGCCGTGTTACACTTGCGGACGATGAAATCTTGCTAGTTCTCGCGTTTTGCAAGCGCGACACACGATGCACCGCGTTTCGTTCGATTCGTTCAAGAACTCTCGTATCTCGGACATCCGCGAGTTTTTCGCGTCGAAAACGTGCTCCCCGTGCGTTTTAGACGCTAAAAACGCGTATGACACTTGATTCGCACGAATCCGTTGAGAAATGGCCGAGATACGCCGTGTTACACTTGCGGACGATGAAATCTTGCTAGTTCTCGCGTTTTGCAAGCGCGACACACGATGCACCGCGTTTCGTTCGATTCGTTCAAGAACTCTCGTATCTCGGACATCCGCGAGTTTTTCGCGTCGAAAACGTGCTCCCCGTGCGTTTTAGACGCTAAAAACGCGTATGACACTTGATTCGCACGAATCCGTTGAGAAATGGCCGAGATACGCCGTGTTACACTTGCGGACGATGAAATCTTGCTAGTTCTCGCGTTTTGCAAGCGCGACACACGATGCACCGCGTTTCGTTCGATTCGTTCAAGAACTCTCGTATCTCGGACATCCGCGAGTTTTTCGCGTCGAAAACGTGCTCCCCGTGCGTTTTAGACGCTAAAAACGCGTATGACACTTGATTCGCACGAATCCGTTGAGAAATGGCCGAGATACGCCGTGTTACACTTGCGGACGATGAAATCTTGCTAGTTCTCGCGTTTTGCAAGCGCGACACACGATGCACCGCGTTTCGTTCGATTCGTTCAAGAACTCTCGTATCTCGGACATCCGCGAGTTTTTCGCGTCGAAAACAGTGCTCCCCGTGCGTTTTAGACGCTAAAAACGCGTATGACACTTGATTCGCACGAATCCGTTGAGAAATGGCCGAGATACGCCGTGTTACACTTGCGGACGATGAAATCTTGCTAGTTCTCGCGTTTTGCAAGCGCGACACACGATGCACCGCGTTTCGTTCGATTCGTTCAAGAACTCTCGTATCTCGGACATCCGCGAGTTTTTCGCGTCGAAAACGTGCTCCCCGTGCGTTTTAGACGCTAAAAACGCGTATGACACTTGATTCGCACGAATCCGTTGAGAAATGGCCGAGATACGCCGTGTTACACTTGCGGACGATGAAATCTTGCTAGTTCTCGCGTTTTGCAAGCGCGACACACGATGCACCGCGTTTCGTTCGATTCGTTCAAGAACTCTCGTATCTCGGACATCCGCGAGTTTTTCGCGTCGAAAACGTGCTCCCCGTGCGTTTTAGACGCTAAAAACGCGTATGACACTTGATTCGCACGAATCCGTTGAGAAATGGCCGAGATACGCCGTGTTACACTTGCGGACGATGAAATCTTGCTAGTTCTCGCGTTTTGCAAGCGCGACACACGATGCACCGCGTTTCGTTCGATTCGTTCAAGAACTCTCGTATCTCGGACATCCGCGAGTTTTTCGCGTCGAAAACGTGCTCCCCGTGCGTTTTAGACGCTAAAAACGCGTATGACACTTGATTCGCACGAATCCGTTGAGAAATGGCCGAGATACGCCGTGTTACACTTGCGGACGATGAAATCTTGCTAGTTCTCGCGTTTTGCAAGCGCGACACACGATGCACCGCGTTTCGTTCGATTCGTTCAAGAACTCTCGTATCTCGGACATCCGCGAGTTTTTCGCGTCGAAAACGTGCTCCCCGTGCGTTTTAGACGCTAAAAACGCGTATGACACTTGATTCGCACGAATCCGTTGAGAAATGGCCGAGATACGCCGTGTTACACTTGCGGACGATGAAATCTTGCTAGTTCTCGCGTTTTGCAAGCGCGACACACGATGCACCGCGTTTCGTTCGATTCGTTCAAGAACTCTCGTATCTCGGACATCCGCGAGTTTTTCGCGTCGAAAACGTGCTCCCCGTGCGTTTTAGACGCTAAAAACGCGTATGACACTTGATTCGCACGAATCCGTTGAGAAATGGCCGAGATACGCCGTGTTACACTTGCGGACGATGAAATCTTGCTAGTTCTCGCGTTTTGCAAGCGCGACACACGATGCACCGCGTTTCGTTCGATTCGTTCAAGAACTCTCGTATCTCGGACATCCGCGAGTTTTTCGCGTCGAAAACGTGCTCCCCGTGCGTTTTAGACGCTAAAAACGCGTATGACACTTGATTCGCACGAATCCGTTGAGAAATGGCCGAGATACGCCGTGTTACACTTGCGGACGATGAAATCTTGCTAGTTCTCGCGTTTTGCAAGCGCGACACACGATGCACCGCGTTTCGTTCGATTCGTTCAAGAACTCTCGTATCTCGGACATCCGCGAGTTTTTCGCGTCGAAAACGTGCTCCCCGTGCGTTTTAGACGCTAAAAACGCGTATGACACTTGATTCGCACGAATCCGTTGAGAAATGGCCGAGATACGCCGTGTTACACTTGCGGACGATGAAATCTTGCTAGTTCTCGCGTTTTGCAAGCGCGACACACGATGCACCGCGTTTCGTTCGATTCGTTCAAGAACTCTCGTATCTCGGACATCCGCGAGTTTTTCGCGTCGAAAACGTGCTCCCCGTGCGTTTTAGACGCTAAAAACGCGTATGACACTTGATTCGCACGAATCCGTTGAGAAATGGCCGAGATACGCCGTGTTACACTTGCGGACGATGAAATCTTGCTAGTTCTCGCGTTTTGCAAGCGCGACACACGATGCACCGCGTTTCGTTCGATTCGTTCAAGAACTCTCGTATCTCGGACATCCGCGAGTTTTTCGCGTCGAAAACGTGCTCCCCGTGCGTTTTAGACGCTAAAAACGCGTATGACACTTGATTCGCACGAATCCGTTGAGAAATGGCCGAGATACGCCGTGTTACACTTGCGGACGATGAAATCTTGCTAGTTCTCGCGTTTTGCAAGCGCGACACACGATGCACCGCGTTTCGTTCGATTCGTTCAAGAACTCTCGTATCTCGGACATCCGCGAGTTTTTCGCGTCGAAAACGTGCTCCCCGTGCGTTTTAGACGCTAAAAACGCGTATGACACTTGATTCGCACGAATCCGTTGAGAAATGGCCGAGATACGCCGTGTTACACTTGCGGACGATGAAATCTTGCTAGTTCTCGCGTTTTGCAAGCGCGACACACGATGCACCGCGTTTCGTTCGATTCGTTCAAGAACTCTCGTATCTCGGACATCCGCGAGTTTTTCGCGTCGAAAACGTGCTCCCCGTGCGTTTTAGACGCTAAAAACGCGTATGACACTTGATTCGCACGAATCCGTTGAGAAATGGCCGAGATACGCCGTGTTACACTTGCGGACGATGAAATCTTGCTAGTTCTCGCGTTTTGCAAGCGCGACACACGATGCACCGCGTTTCGTTCGATTCGTTCAAGAACTCTCGTATCTCGGACATCCGCGAGTTTTTCGCGTCGAAAACGTGCTCCCCGTGCGTTTTAGACGCTAAAAACGCGTATGACACTTGATTCGCACGAATCCGTTGAGAAATGGCCGAGATACGCCGTGTTACACTTGCGGACGATGAAATCTTGCTAGTTCTCGCGTTTTGCAAGCGCGACACACGATGCACCGCGTTTCGTTCGATTCGTTCAAGAACTCTCGTATCTCGGACATCCGCGAGTTTTTCGCGTCGAAAACGTGCTCCCCGTGCGTTTTAGACGCTAAAAACGCGTATGACACTTGATTCGCACGAATCCGTTGAGAAATGGCCGAGATACGCCGTGTTACACTTGCGGACGATGAAATCTTGCTAGTTCTCGCGTTTTGCAAGCGCGACACACGATGCACCGCGTTTCGTTCGATTCGTTCAAGAACTCTCGTATCTCGGACATCCGCGAGTTTTTCGCGTCGAAAACGTGCTCCCCGTGCGTTTTAGACGCTAAAAACGCGTATGACACTTGATTCGCACGAATCCGTTGAGAAATGGCCGAGATACGCCGTGTTACACTTGCGGACGATGAAATCTTGCTAGTTCTCGCGTTTTGCAAGCGCGACACACGATGCACCGCGTTTCGTTCGATTCGTTCAAGAACTCTCGTATCTCGGACATCCGCGAGTTTTTCGCGTCGAAAACGTGCTCCCCGTGCGTTTTAGACGCTAAAAACGCGTATGACACTTGATTCGCACGAATCCGTTGAGAAATGGCCGAGATACGCCGTGTTACACTTGCGGACGATGAAATCTTGCTAGTTCTCGCGTTTTGCAAGCGCGACACACGATGCACCGCGTTTCGTTCGATTCGTTCAAGAACTCTCGTATCTCGGACATCCGCGAGTTTTTCGCGTCGAAAACGTGCTCCCCGTGCGTTTTAGACGCTAAAAACGCGTATGACACTTGATTCGCACGAATCCGTTGAGAAATGGCCGAGATACGCCGTGTTACACTTGCGGACGATGAAATCTTGCTAGTTCTCGCGTTTTGCAAGCGCGACACACGATGCACCGCGTTTCGTTCGATTCGTTCAAGAACTCTCGTATCTCGGACATCCGCGAGTTTTTCGCGTCGAAAACGTGCTCCCCGTGCGTTTTAGACGCTAAAAACGCGTATGACACTTGATTCGCACGAATCCGTTGAGAAATGGCCGAGATACGCCGTGTTACACTTGCGGACGATGAAATCTTGCTAGTTCTCGCGTTTTGCAAGCGCGACACACGATGCACCGCGTTTCGTTCGATTCGTTCAAGAACTCTCGTATCTCGGACATCCGCGAGTTTTTCGCGTCGAAAACGTGCTCCCCGTGCGTTTTAGACGCTAAAAACGCGTATGACACTTGATTCGCACGAATCCGTTGAGAAATGGCCGAGATACGCCGTGTTACACTTGCGGACGATGAAATCTTGCTAGTTCTCGCGTTTTGCAAGCGCGACACACGATGCACCGCGTTTCGTTCGATTCGTTCAAGAACTCTCGTATCTCGGACATCCGCGAGTTTTTCGCGTCGAAAACGTGCTCCCCGTGCGTTTTAGACGCTAAAAACGCGTATGACACTTGATTCGCACGAATCCGTTGAGAAATGGCCGAGATACGCCGTGTTACACTTGCGGACGATGAAATCTTGCTAGTTCTCGCGTTTTGCAAGCGCGACACACGATGCACCGCGTTTCGTTCGATTCGTTCAAGAACTCTCGTATCTCGGACATCCGCGAGTTTTTCGCGTCGAAAACGTGCTCCCCGTGCGTTTTAGACGCTAAAAACGCGTATGACACTTGATTCGCACGAATCCGTTGAGAAATGGCCGAGATACGCCGTGTTACACTTGCGGACGATGAAATCTTGCTAGTTCTCGCGTTTTGCAAGCGCGACACACGATGCACCGCGTTTCGTTCGATTCGTTCAAGAACTCTCGTATCTCGGACATCCGCGAGTTTTTCGCGTCGAAAACGTGCTCCCCGTGCGTTTCAGACGCTAAAAACGCGTATGACACTTGATTCGCACGAATCCGTTGAGAAATGGCCGAGATACGCCGTGTTACACTTGCGGACGATGAAATCTTGCTAGTTCTCGCGTTTTGCAAGCGCGACACACGATGCACCGCGTTTCGTTCGATTCGTTCAAGAACTCTCGTATCTCGGACATCCGCGAGTTTTTCGCGTCGAAAACGTGCTCCCCGTGCGTTTTAGACGCTAAAAACGCGTATGACACTTGATTCGCACGAATCCGTTGAGAAATGGCCGAGATACGCCGTGTTACACTTGCGGACGATGAAATCTTGCTAGTTCTCGCGTTTTGCAAGCGCGACACACGATGCACCGCGTTTCGTTCGATTCGTTCAAGAACTCTCGTATCTCGGACATCCGCGAGTTTTTCGCGTCGAAAACGTGCTCCCCGTGCGTTTTAGACGCTAAAAACGCGTATGACACTTGATTCGCACGAATCCGTTGAGAAATGGCCGAGATACGCCGTGTTACACTTGCGGACGATGAAATCTTGCTAGTTCTCGCGTTTTGCAAGCGCGACACACGATGCACCGCGTTTCGTTCGATTCGTTCAAGAACTCTCGTATCTCGGACATCCGCGAGTTTTTCGCGTCGAAAACGTGCTCCCCGTGCGTTTTAGACGCTAAAAACGCGTATGACACTTGATTCGCACGAATCCGTTGAGAAATGGCCGAGATACGCCGTGTTACACTTGCGGACGATGAAATCTTGCTAGTTCTCGCGTTTTGCAAGCGCGACACACGATGCACCGCGTTTCGTTCGATTCGTTCAAGAACTCTCGTATCTCGGACATCCGCGAGTTTTTCGCGTCGAAAACGTGCTCCCCGTGCGTTTTAGACGCTAAAAACGCGTATGACACTTGATTCGCACGAATCCGTTGAGAAATGGCCGAGATACGCCGTGTTACACTTGCGGACGATGAAATATTGCTAGTTCTCGCGTTTTGCAAGCGCGACACACGATGCACCGCGTTTCGTTCGATTCGTTCAAGAACTCTCGTATCTCGGACATCCGCGAGTTTTTCGCGTCGAAAACGTGCTCCCCGTGCGTTTTAGACGCTAAAAACGCGTATGACACTTGATTCGCACGAATCCGTTGAGAAATGGCCGAGATACGCCGTGTTACACTTGCGGACGATGAAATCTTGCTAGTTCTCGCGTTTTGCAAGCGCGACACACGATGCACCGCGTTTCGTTCGATTCGTTCAAGAACTCTCGTATCTCGGACATCCGCGAGTTTTTCGCGTCGAAAACGTGCTCCCCGTGCGTTTTAGACGCTAAAAACGCGTATGACACTTGATTCGCACGAATCCGTTGAGAAATGGCCGAGATACGCCGTGTTACACTTGCGGACGATGAAATCTTGCTAGTTCTCGCGTTTTGCAAGCGCGACACACGATGCACCGCGTTTCGTTCGATTCGTTCAAGAACTCTCGTATCTCGGACATCCGCGAGTTTTTCGCGTCGAAAACGTGCTCCCCGTGCGTTTTAGACGCTAAAAACGCGTATGACACTTGATTCGCACGAATCCGTTGAGAAATGGCCGAGATACGCCGTGTTACACTTGCGGACGATGAAATCTTGCTAGTTCTCGCGTTTTGCAAGCGCGACACACGATGCACCGCGTTTCGTTCGATTCGTTCAAGAACTCTCGTATCTCGGACATCCGCGAGTTTTTCGCGTCGAAAACGTGCTCCCCGTGCGTTTTAGACGCTAAAAACGCGTATGACACTTGATTCGCACGAATCCGTTGAGAAATGGCCGAGATACGCCGTGTTACACTTGCGGACGATGAAATCTTGCTAGTTCTCGCGTTTTGCAAGCGCGACACACGATGCACCGCGTTTCGTTCGATTCGTTCAAGAACTCTCGTATCTCGGACATCCGCGAGTTTTTCGCGTCGAAAACGTGCTCCCCGTGCGTTTTAGACGCTAAAAACGCGTATGACACTTGATTCGCACGAATCCGTTGAGAAATGGCCGAGATACGCCGTGTTACACTTGCGGACGATGAAATATTGCTAGTTCTCGCGTTTTGCAAGCGCGGCACACGATGCACCGCGTTTCGTTCGATTCGTTCAAGAACTCTCGTATCTCGGACATCCGCGAGTTTTTCGCGTCGAAAACGTGCTCCCCGTGCGTTTTAGACGCTAAAAACGCGTATGACACTTGATTCGCACGAATCCGTTGAGAAATGGCCGAGATACGCCGTGTTACACTTGCGGACGATGAAATCTTGCTAGTTCTCGCGTTTTGCAAGCGCGACACACGATGCACCGCGTTTCGTTCGATTCGTTCAAGAACTCTCGTATCTCGGACATCCGCGAGTTTTTCGCGTCGAAAACGTGCTCCCCGTGCGTTTTAGACGCTAAAAACGCGTATGACACTTGATTCGCACGAATCCGTTGAGAAATGGCCGAGATACGCCGTGTTACACTTGCGGACGATGAAATCTTGCTAGTTCTCGCGTTTTGCAAGCGCGACACACGATGCACCGCGTTTCGTTCGATTCGTTCAAGAACTCTCGTATCTCGGACATCCGCGAGTTTTTCGCGTCGAAAACGTGCTCCCCGTGCGTTTTAGACGCTAAAAACGCGTATGACACTTGATTCGCACGAATCCGTTGAGAAATGGCCGAGATACGCCGTGTTACACTTGCGGACGATGAAATCTTGCTAGTTCTCGCGTTTTGCAAGCGCGACACACGATGCACCGCGTTTCGTTCGATTCGTTCAAGAACTCTCGTATCTCGGACATCCGCGAGTTTTTCGCGTCGAAAACGTGCTCCCCGTGCGTTTTAGACGCTAAAAACGCGTATGACACTTGATTCGCACGAATCCGTTGAGAAATGGCCGAGATACGCCGTGTTACACTTGCGGACGATGAAATCTTGCTAGTTCTCGCGTTTTGCAAGCGCGACACACGATGCACCGCGTTTCGTTCGATTCGTTCAAGAACTCTCGTATCTCGGACATCCGCGAGTTTTTCGCGTCGAAAACGTGCTCCCCGTGCGTTTTAGACGCTAAAAACGCGTATGACACTTGATTCGCACGAATCCGTTGAGAAATGGCCGAGATACGCCGTGTTACACTTGCGGACGATGAAATCTTGCTAGTTCTCGCGTTTTGCAAGCGCGACACACGATGCACCGCGTTTCGTTCGATTCGTTCAAGAACTCTCGTATCTCGGACATCCGCGAGTTTTTCGCGTCGAAAATGTGCTCCCCGTGCGTTTTAGACGCTAAAAACGCGTATGACACTTGATTCGCACGAATCCGTTGAGAAATGGCCGAGATACGCCGTGTTACACTTGCGGACGATGAAATCTTGCTAGTTCTCGCGTTTTGCAAGCGCGACACACGATGCACCGCGTTTCGTTCGATTCGTTCAAGAACTCTCGTATCTCGGACATCCGCGAGTTTTTCGCGTCGAAAACGTGCTCCCCGTGCGTTTTAGACGCTAAAAACGCGTATGACACTTGATTCGCACGAATCCGTTGAGAAATGGCCGAGATACGCCGTGTTACACTTGCGGACGATGAAATCATGCTAGTTCTCGCGTTTTGCAAGCGCGACACACGATGCACCGCGTTTCGTTCGATTCGTTCAAGAACTCTCGTATCTCGGACATCCGCGAGTTTTTCGCGTCGAAAACGTGCTCCCCGTGCGTTTTAGACGCTAAAAACGCGTATGACACTTGATTCGCACGAATCCGTTGAGAAATGGCCGAGATACGCCGTGTTACACTTGCGGACGATGAAATCTTGCTAGTTCTCGCGTTTTGCAAGCGCGACACACGATGCACCGCGTTTCGTTCGATTCGTTCAAGAACTCTCGTATCTCGGACATCCGCGAGTTTTTCGCGTCGAAAACGTGCTCCCCGTGCGTTTTAGACGCTAAAAACGCGTATGACACTTGATTCGCACGAATCCGTTGAGAAATGGCCGAGATACGCCGTGTTACACTTGCGGACGATGAAATCTTGCTAGTTCTCGCGTTTTGCAAGCGCGACACACGATGCACCGCGTTTCGTTCGATTCGTTCAAGAACTCTCGTATCTCGGACATCCGCGAGTTTTTCGCGTCGAAAACGTGCTCCCCGTGCGTTTTAGACGCTAAAAACGCGTATGACACTTGATTCGCACGAATCCGTTGAGAAATGGCCGAGATACGCCGTGTTACACTTGCGGACGATGAAATCTTGCTAGTTCTCGCGTTTTGCAAGCGCGACACACGATGCACAGCGTTTCGTTCGATTCGTTCAAGAACTCTCGTATCTCGGACATCCGCGAGTTTTTCGCGTCGAAAACGTGCTCCCCGTGCGTTTTAGACGCTAAAAACGCGTATGACACTTGATTCGCACGAATCCGTTGAGAAATGGCCGAGATACGCCGTGTTACACTTGCGGACGATGAAATCTTGCTAGTTCTCGCGTTTTGCAAGCGCGACACACGATGCACCGCGTTTCGTTCGATTCGTTCAAGAACTCTCGTATCTCGGACATCCGCGAGTTTTTCGCGTCGAAAACGTGCTCCCCGTGCGTTTTAGACGCTAAAAACGCGTATGACACTTGATTCGCACGAATCCGTTGAGAAATGGCCGAGATACGCCGTGTTACACTTGCGGACGATGAAATCTTGCTAGTTCTCGCGTTTTGCAAGCGCGACACACGATGCACCGCGTTTCGTTCGATTCGTTCAAGAACTCTCGTATCTCGGACATCCGCGAGTTTTTCGCGTCGAAAACGTGCTCCCCGTGCGTTTTAGACGCTAAAAACGCGTATGACACTTGATTCGCACGAATCCGTTGAGAAATGGCCGAGATACGCCGTGTTACACTTGCGGACGATGAAATCTTGCTAGTTCTCGCGTTTTGCAAGCGCGACACACGATGCACCGCGTTTCGTTCGATTCGTTCAAGAACTCTCGTATCTCGGACATCCGCGAGTTTTTCGCGTCGAAAACGTGCTCCCCGTGCGTTTTAGACGCTAAAAACGCGTATGACACTTGATTCGCACGAATCCGTTGAGAAATGGCCGAGATACGCCGTGTTACACTTGCGGACGATGAAATCTTGCTAGTTCTCGCGTTTTGCAAGCGCGACACACGATGCACCGCGTTTCGTTCGATTCGTTCAAGAACTCTCGTATCTCGGACATCCGCGAGTTTTTCGCGTCGAAAACGTGCTCCCCGTGCGTTTTAGACGCTAAAAACGCGTATGACACTTGATTCGCACGAATCCGTTGAGAAATGGCCGAGATACGCCGTGTTACACTTGCGGACGATGAAATCTTGCTAGTTCTCGCGTTTTGCAAGCGCGACACACGATGCACCGCGTTTCGTTCGATTCGTTCAAGAACTCTCGTATCTCGGACATCCGCGAGTTTTTCGCGTCGAAAACGTGCTCCCCGTGCGTTTTAGACGCTAAAAACGCGTATGACACTTGATTCGCACGAATCCGTTGAGAAATGGCCGAGATACGCCGTGTTACACTTGCGGACGATGAAATCTTGCTAGTTCTCGCGTTTTGCAAGCGCGACACACGATGCACCGCGTTTCGTTCGATTCGTTCAAGAACTCTCGTATCTCGGACATCCGCGAGTTTTTCGCGTCGAAAACGTGCTCCCCGTGCGTTTTAGACGCTAAAAACGCGTATGACACTTGATTCGCACGAATCCGTTGAGAAATGGCCGAGATACGCCGTGTTACACTTGCGGACGATGAAATCTTGCTAGTTCTCGCGTTTTGCAAGCGCGACACACGATGCACCGCGTTTCGTTCGATTCGTTCAAGAACTCTCGTATCTCGGACATCCGCGAGTTTTTCGCGTCGAAAACGTGCTCCCCGTGCGTTTTAGACGCTAAAAACGCGTATGACACTTGATTCGCACGAATCCGTTGAGAAATGGCCGAGATACGCCGTGTTACACTTGCGGACGATGAAATCATGCTAGTTCTCGCGTTTTGCAAGCGCGACACACGATGCACCGCGTTTCGTTCGATTCGTTCAAGAACTCTCGTATCTCGGACATCCGCGAGTTTTTCGCGTCGAAAACGTGCTCCCCGTGCGTTTTAGACGCTAAAAACGCGTATGACACTTGATTCGCACGAATCCGTTGAGAAATGGCCGAGATACGCCGTGTTACACTTGCGGACGATGAAATCTTGCTAGTTCTCGCGTTTTGCAAGCGCGACACACGATGCACCGCGTTTCGTTCGATTCGTTCAAGAACTCTCGTATCTCGGACATCCGCGAGTTTTTCGCGTCGAAAACGTGCTCCCCGTGCGTTTTAGACGCTAAAAACGCGTATGACACTTGATTCGCACGAATCCGTTGAGAAATGGCCGAGATACGCCGTGTTACACTTGCGGACGATGAAATCTTGCTAGTTCTCGCGTTTTGCAAGCGCGACACACGATGCACCGCGTTTCGTTCGATTCGTTCAAGAACTCTCGTATCTCGGACATCCGCGAGTTTTTCGCGTCGAAAACGTGCTCCCCGTGCGTTTTAGACGCTAAAAACGCGTATGACACTTGATTCGCACGAATCCGTTGAGAAATGGCCGAGATACGCCGTGTTACACTTGCGGACGATGAAATCTTGCTAGTTCTCGCGTTTTGCAAGCGCGACACACGATGCACCGCGTTTCGTTCGATTCGTTCAAGAACTCTCGTATCTCGGACATCCGCGAGTTTTTCGCGTCGAAAACGTGCTCCCCGTGCGTTTTAGACGCTAAAAACGCGTATGACACTTGATTCGCACGAATCCGTTGAGAAATGGCCGAGATACGCCGTGTTACACTTGCGGACGATGAAATCTTGCTAGTTCTCGCGTTTTGCAAGCGCGACACACGATGCACCGCGTTTCGTTCGATTCGTTCAAGAACTCTCGTATCTCGGACATCCGCGAGTTTTTCGCGTCGAAAACGTGCTCCCCGTGCGTTTTAGACGCTAAAAACGCGTATGACACTTGATTCGCACGAATCCGTTGAGAAATGGCCGAGATACGCCGTGTTACACTTGCGGACGATGAAATCTTGCTAGTTCTCGCGTTTTGCAAGCGCGACACACGATGCACCGCGTTTCGTTCGATTCGTTCAAGAACTCTCGTATCTCGGACATCCGCGAGTTTTTCGCGTCGAAAACGTGCTCCCCGTGCGTTTTAGACGCTAAAAACGCGTATGACACTTGATTCGCACGAATCCGTTGAGAAATGGCCGAGATACGCCGTGTTACACTTGCGGACGATGAAATCTTGCTAGTTCTCGCGTTTTGCAAGCGCGACACACGATGCACCGCGTTTCGTTCGATTCGTTCAAGAACTCTCGTATCTCGGACATCCGCGAGTTTTTCGCGTCGAAAACGTGCTCCCCGTGCGTTTTAGACGCTAAAAACGCGTATGACACTTGATTCGCACGAATCCGTTGAGAAATGGCCGAGATACGCCGTGTTACACTTGCGGACGATGAAATCTTGCTAGTTCTCGCGTTTTGCAAGCGCGACACACGATGCACCGCGTTTCGTTCGATTCGTTCAAGAACTCTCGTATCTCGGACATCCGCGAGTTTTTCGCGTCGAAAACGTGCTCCCCGTGCGTTTTAGACGCTAAAAACGCGTATGACACTTGATTCGCACGAATCCGTTGAGAAATGGCCGAGATACGCCGTGTTACACTTGCGGACGATGAAATCTTGCTAGTTCTCGCGTTTTGCAAGCGCGACACACGATGCACCGCGTTTCGTTCGATTCGTTCAAGAACTCTCGTATCTCGGACATCCGCGAGTTTTTCGCGTCGAAAACGTGCTCCCCGTGCGTTTTAGACGCTAAAAACGCGTATGACACTTGATTCGCACGAATCCGTTGAGAAATGGCCGAGATACGCCGTGTTACACTTGCGGACGATGAAATCTTGCTAGTTCTCGCGTTTTGCAAGCGCGACACACGATGCACCGCGTTTCGTTCGATTCGTTCAAGAACTCTCGTATCTCGGACATCCGCGAGTTTTTCGCGTCGAAAACGTGCTCCCCGTGCGTTTTAGACGCTAAAAACGCGTATGACACTTGATTCGCACGAATCCGTTGAGAAATGGCCGAGATACGCCGTGTTACACTTGCGGACGATGAAATCTTGCTAGTTCTCGCGTTTTGCAAGCGCGACACACGATGCACCGCGTTTCGTTCGATTCGTTCAAGAACTCTCGTATCTCGGACATCCGCGAGTTTTTCGCGTCGAAAACGTGCTCCCCGTGCGTTTTAGACGCTAAAAACGCGTATGACACTTGATTCGCACGAATCCGTTGAGAAATGGCCGAGATACGCCGTGTTACACTTGCGGACGATGAAATCTTGCTAGTTCTCGCGTTTTGCAAGCGCGACACACGATGCACCGCGTTTCGTTCGATTCGTTCAAGAACTCTCGTATCTCGGACATCCGCGAGTTTTTCGCGTCGAAAACGTGCTCCCCGTGCGTTTTAGACGCTAAAAACGCGTATGACACTTGATTCGCACGAATCCGTTGAGAAATGGCCGAGATACGCCGTGTTACACTTGCGGACGATGAAATCTTGCTAGTTCTCGCGTTTTGCAAGCGCGACACACGATGCACCGCGTTTCGTTCGATTCGTTCAAGAACTCTCGTATCTCGGACATCCGCGAGTTTTTCGCGTCGAAAACGTGCTCCCCGTGCGTTTTAGACGCTAAAAACGCGTATGACACTTGATTCGCACGAATCCGTTGAGAAATGGCCGAGATACGCCGTGTTACACTTGCGGACGATGAAATCTTGCTAGTTCTCGCGTTTTGCAAGCGCGACACACGATGCACCGCGTTTCGTTCGATTCGTTCAAGAACTCTCGTATCTCGGACATCCGCGAGTTTTTCGCGTCGAAAACGTGCTCCCCGTGCGTTTTAGACGCTAAAAACGCGTATGACACTTGATTCGCACGAATCCGTTGAGAAATGGCCGAGATACGCCGTGTTACACTTGCGGACGATGAAATCTTGCTAGTTCTCGCGTTTTGCAAGCGCGACACACGATGCACCGCGTTTCGTTCGATTCGTTCAAGAACTCTCGTATCTCGGACATCCGCGAGTTTTTCGCGTCGAAAACGTGCTCCCCGTGCGTTTTAGACGCTAAAAACGCGTATGACACTTGATTCGCACGAATCCGTTGAGAAATGGCCGAGATACGCCGTGTTACACTTGCGGACGATGAAATCTTGCTAGTTCTCGCGTTTTGCAAGCGCGACACACGATGCACCGCGTTTCGTTCGATTCGTTCAAGAACTCTCGTATCTCGGACATCCGCGAGTTTTTCGCGTCGAAAACGTGCTCCCCGTGCGTTTTAGACGCTAAAAACGCGTATGACACTTGATTCGCACGAATCCGTTGAGAAATGGCCGAGATACGCCGTGTTACACTTGCGGACGATGAAATCTTGCTAGTTCTCGCGTTTTGCAAGCGCGACACACGATGCACCGCGTTTCGTTCGATTCGTTCAAGAACTCTCGTATCTCGGACATCCGCGAGTTTTTCGCGTCGAAAACGTGCTCCCCGTGCGTTTTAGACGCTAAAAACGCGTATGACACTTGATTCGCACGAATCCGTTGAGAAATGGCCGAGATACGCCGTGTTACACTTGCGGACGATGAAATCTTGCTAGTTCTCGCGTTTTGCAAGCGCGACACACGATGCACCGCGTTTCGTTCGAATTCGTTCAAGAACTCTCGTATCTCGGACATCCGCGAGTTTTTCGCGTCGAAAACGTGCTCCCCGTGCGTTTTAGACGCTAAAAACGCGTATGACACTTGATTCGCACGAATCCGTTGAGAAATGGCCGAGATACGCCGTGTTACACTTGCGGACGATGAAATCTTGCTAGTTCTCGCGTTTTGCAAGCGCGACACACGATGCACCGCGTTTCGTTCGATTCGTTCAAGAACTCTCGTATCTCGGACATCCGCGAGTTTTTCGCGTCGAAAACGTGCTCCCCGTGCGTTTTAGACGCTAAAAACGCGTATGACACTTGATTCGCACGAATCCGTTGAGAAATGGCCGAGATACGCCGTGTTACACTTGCGGACGATGAAATCTTGCTAGTTCTCGCGTTTTGCAAGCGCGACACACGATGCACCGCGTTTCGTTCGATTCGTTCAAGAACTCTCGTATCTCGGACATCCGCGAGTTTTTCGCGTCGAAAACGTGCTCCCCGTGCGTTTTAGACGCTAAAAACGCGTATGACACTTGATTCGCACGAATCCGTTGAGAAATGGCCGAGATACGCCGTGTTACACTTGCGGACGATGAAATCTTGCTAGTTCTCGCGTTTTGCAAGCGCGACACACGATGCACCGCGTTTCGTTCGATTCGTTCAAGAACTCTCGTATCTCGGACATCCGCGAGTTTTTCGCGTCGAAAACGTGCTCCCCGTGCGTTTTAGACGCTAAAAACGCGTATGACACTTGATTCGCACGAATCCGTTGAGAAATGGCCGAGATACGCCGTGTTACACTTGCGGACGATGAAATCTTGCTAGTTCTCGCGTTTTGCAAGCGCGACACACGATGCACCGCGTTTCGTTCGATTCGTTCAAGAACTCTCGTATCTCGGACATCCGCGAGTTTTTCGCGTCGAAAACGTGCTCCCCGTGCGTTTTAGACGCTAAAAACGCGTATGACACTTGATTCGCACGAATCCGTTGAGAAATGGCCGAGATACGCCGTGTTACACTTGCGGACGATGAAATCTTGCTAGTTCTCGCGTTTTGCAAGCGCGACACACGATGCACCGCGTTTCGTTCGATTCGTTCAAGAACTCTCGTATCTCGGACATCCGCGAGTTTTTCGCGTCGAAAACGTGCTCCCCGTGCGTTTTAGACGCTAAAAACGCGTATGACACTTGATTCGCACGAATCCGTTGAGAAATGGCCGAGATACGCCGTGTTACACTTGCGGACGATGAAATCTTGCTAGTTCTCGCGTTTTGCAAGCGCGACACACGATGCACCGCGTTTCGTTCGATTCGTTCAAGAACTCTCGTATCTCGGACATCCGCGAGTTTTTCGCGTCGAAAACGTGCTCCCCGTGCGTTTTAGACGCTAAAAACGCGTATGACACTTGATTCGCACGAATCCGTTGAGAAATGGCCGAGATACGCCGTGTTACACTTGCGGACGATGAAATCTTGCTAGTTCTCGCGTTTTGCAAGCGCGACACACGATGCACCGCGTTTCGTTCGATTCGTTCAAGAACTCTCGTATCTCGGACATCCGCGAGTTTTTCGCGTCGAAAACGTGCTCCCCGTGCGTTTTAGACGCTAAAAACGCGTATGACACTTGATTCGCACGAATCCGTTGAGAAATGGCCGAGATACGCCGTGTTACACTTGCGGACGATGAAATCTTGCTAGTTCTCGCGTTTTGCAAGCGCGACACACGATGCACCGCGTTTCGTTCGATTCGTTCAAGAACTCTCGTATCTCGGACATCCGCGAGTTTTTCGCGTCGAAAACGTGCTCCCCGTGCGTTTTAGACGCTAAAAACGCGTATGACACTTGATTCGCACGAATCCGTTGAGAAATGGCCGAGATACGCCGTGTTACACTTGCGGACGATGAAATCTTGCTAGTTCTCGCGTTTTGCAAGCGCGACACACGATGCACCGCGTTTCGTTCGATTCGTTCAAGAACTCTCGTATCTCGGACATCCGCGAGTTTTTCGCGTCGAAAACGTGCTCCCCGTGCGTTTTAGACGCTAAAAACGCGTATGACACTTGATTCGCACGAATCCGTTGAGAAATGGCCGAGATACGCCGTGTTACACTTGCGGACGATGAAATCTTGCTAGTTCTCGCGTTTTGCAAGCGCGACACACGATGCACCGCGTTTCGTTCGATTCGTTCAAGAACTCTCGTATCTCGGACATCCGCGAGTTTTTCGCGTCGAAAACGTGCTCCCCGTGCGTTTTAGACGCTAAAAACGCGTATGACACTTGATTCGCACGAATCCGTTGAGAAATGGCCGAGATACGCCGTGTTACACTTGCGGACGATGAAATCTTGCTAGTTCTCGCGTTTTGCAAGCGCGACACACGATGCACCGCGTTTCGTTCGATTCGTTCAAGAACTCTCGTATCTCGGACATCCGCGAGTTTTTCGCGTCGAAAACGTGCTCCCCGTGCGTTTTAGACGCTAAAAACGCGTATGACACTTGATTCGCACGAATCCGTTGAGAAATGGCCGAGATACGCCGTGTTACACTTGCGGACGATGAAATCTTGCTAGTTCTCGCGTTTTGCAAGCGCGACACACGATGCACCGCGTTTCGTTCGATTCGTTCAAGAACTCTCGTATCTCGGACATCCGCGAGTTTTTCGCGTCGAAAACGTGCTCCCCGTGCGTTTTAGACGCTAAAAACGCGTATGACACTTGATTCGCACGAATCCGTTGAGAAATGGCCGAGATACGCCGTGTTACACTTGCGGACGATGAAATCTTGCTAGTTCTCGCGTTTTGCAAGCGCGACACACGATGCACCGCGTTTCGTTCGATTCGTTCAAGAACTCTCGTATCTCGGACATCCGCGAGTTTTTCGCGTCGAAAACGTGCTCCCCGTGCGTTTTAGACGCTAAAAACGCGTATGACACTTGATTCGCACGAATCCGTTGAGAAATGGCCGAGATACGCCGTGTTACACTTGCGGACGATGAAATCTTGCTAGTTCTCGCGTTTTGCAAGCGCGACACACGATGCACCGCGTTTCGTTCGATTCGTTCAAGAACTCTCGTATCTCGGACATCCGCGAGTTTTTCGCGTCGAAAACGTGCTCCCCGTGCGTTTTAGACGCTAAAAACGCGTATGACACTTGATTCGCACGAATCCGTTGAGAAATGGCCGAGATACGCCGTGTTACACTTGCGGACGATGAAATCTTGCTAGTTCTCGCGTTTTGCAAGCGCGACACACGATGCACCGCGTTTCGTTCGATTCGTTCAAGAACTCTCGTATCTCGGACATCCGCGAGTTTTTCGCGTCGAAAACGTGCTCCCCGTGCGTTTTAGACGCTAAAAACGCGTATGACACTTGATTCGCACGAATCCGTTGAGAAATGGCCGAGATACGCCGTGTTACACTTGCGGACGATGAAATCTTGCTAGTTCTCGCGTTTTGCAAGCGCGACACACGATGCACCGCGTTTCGTTCGATTCGTTCAAGAACTCTCGTATCTCGGACATCCGCGAGTTTTTCGCGTCGAAAACGTGCTCCCCGTGCGTTTTAGACGCTAAAAACGCGTATGACACTTGATTCGCACGAATCCGTTGAGAAATGGCCGAGATACGCCGTGTTACACTTGCGGACGATGAAATCTTGCTAGTTCTCGCGTTTTGCAAGCGCGACACACGATGCACCGCGTTTCGTTCGATTCGTTCAAGAACTCTCGTATCTCGGACATCCGCGAGTTTTTCGCGTCGAAAACGTGCTCCCCGTGCGTTTTAGACGCTAAAAACGCGTATGACACTTGATTCGCACGAATCCGTTGAGAAATGGCCGAGATACGCCGTGTTACACTTGCGGACGATGAAATCTTGCTAGTTCTCGCGTTTTGCAAGCGCGACACACGATGCACCGCGTTTCGTTCGATTCGTTCAAGAACTCTCGTATCTCGGACATCCGCGAGTTTTTCGCGTCGAAAACGTGCTCCCCGTGCGTTTTAGACGCTAAAAACGCGTATGACACTTGATTCGCACGAATCCGTTGAGAAATGGCCGAGATACGCCGTGTTACACTTGCGGACGATGAAATCTTGCTAGTTCTCGCGTTTTGCAAGCGCGACACACGATGCACCGCGTTTCGTTCGATTCGTTCAAGAACTCTCGTATCTCGGACATCCGCGAGTTTTTCGCGTCGAAAACGTGCTCCCCGTGCGTTTTAGACGCTAAAAACGCGTATGACACTTGATTCGCACGAATCCGTTGAGAAATGGCCGAGATACGCCGTGTTACACTTGCGGACGATGAAATCTTGCTAGTTCTCGCGTTTTGCAAGCGCGACACACGATGCACCGCGTTTCGTTCGATTCGTTCAAGAACTCTCGTATCTCGGACATCCGCGAGTTTTTCGCGTCGAAAACGTGCTCCCCGTGCGTTTTAGACGCTAAAAACGCGTATGACACTTGATTCGCACGAATCCGTTGAGAAATGGCCGAGATACGCCGTGTTACACTTGCGGACGATGAAATCTTGCTAGTTCTCGCGTTTTGCAAGCGCGACACACGATGCACCGCGTTTCGTTCGATTCGTTCAAGAACTCTCGTATCTCGGACATCCGCGAGTTTTTCGCGTCGAAAACGTGCTCCCCGTGCGTTTTAGACGCTAAAAACGCGTATGACACTTGATTCGCACGAATCCGTTGAGAAATGGCCGAGATACGCCGTGTTACACTTGCGGACGATGAAATCTTGCTAGTTCTCGCGTTTTGCAAGCGCGACACACGATGCACCGCGTTTCGTTCGATTCGTTCAAGAACTCTCGTATCTCGGACATCCGCGAGTTTTTCGCGTCGAAAACGTGCTCCCCGTGCGTTTTAGACGCTAAAAACGCGTATGACACTTGATTCGCACGAATCCGTTGAGAAATGGCCGAGATACGCCGTGTTACACTTGCGGACGATGAAATCTTGCTAGTTCTCGCGTTTTGCAAGCGCGACACACGATGCACCGCGTTTCGTTCGATTCGTTCAAGAACTCTCGTATCTCGGACATCCGCGAGTTTTTCGCGTCGAAAACGTGCTCCCCGTGCGTTTTAGACGCTAAAAACGCGTATGACACTTGATTCGCACGAATCCGTTGAGAAATGGCCGAGATACGCCGTGTTACACTTGCGGACGATGAAATCTTGCTAGTTCTCGCGTTTTGCAAGCGCGACACACGATGCACCGCGTTTCGTTCGATTCGTTCAAGAACTCTCGTATCTCGGACATCCGCGAGTTTTTCGCGTCGAAAACGTGCTCCCCGTGCGTTTTAGACGCTAAAAACGCGTATGACACTTGATTCGCACGAATCCGTTGAGAAATGGCCGAGATACGCCGTGTTACACTTGCGGACGATGAAATCTTGCTAGTTCTCGCGTTTTGCAAGCGCGACACACGATGCACCGCGTTTCGTTCGATTCGTTCAAGAACTCTCGTATCTCGGACATCCGCGAGTTTTTCGCGTCGAAAACGTGCTCCCCGTGCGTTTTAGACGCTAAAAACGCGTATGACACTTGATTCGCACGAATCCGTTGAGAAATGGCCGAGATACGCCGTGTCACACTTGCGGACGATGAAATCTTGCTAGTTCTCGCGTTTTGCAAGCGCGACACACGATGCACCGCGTTTCGTTCGATTCGTTCAAGAACTCTCGTATCTCGGACATCCGCGAGTTTTTCGCGTCGAAAACGTGCTCCCCGTGCGTTTTAGACGCTAAAAACGCGTATGACACTTGATTCGCACGAATCCGTTGAGAAATGGCCGAGATACGCCGTGTTACACTTGCGGACGATGAAATCTTGCTAGTTCTCGCGTTTTGCAAGCGCGACACACGATGCACCGCGTTTCGTTCGATTCGTTCAAGAACTCTCGTATCTCGGACATCCGCGAGTTTTTCGCGTCGAAAACGTGCTCCCCGTGCGTTTTAGACGCTTAAAACGCGTATGACACTTGATTCGCACGAATCCGTTGAGAAATGGCCGAGATACGCCGTGTTACACTTGCGGACGATGAAATCTTGCTAGTTCTCGCGTTTTGCAAGCGCGACACACGATGCACCGCGTTTCGTTCGATTCGTTCAAGAACTCTCGTATCTCGGACATCCGCGAGTTTTTCTCGTCGAAAACGTGCTCCCCGTGCGTTTTAGACGCTAAAAACGCGTATGACACTTGATTCGCACGAATCCGTTGAGAAATGGCCGAGATACGCCGTGTCACACTTGCGGACGATGAAATCTTGCTAGTTCTCGCGTTTTGCAAGCGCGACACACGATGCACCGCGTTTCGTTCGATTCGTTCAAGAACTCTCGTATCTCGGACATCCGCGAGTTTTTCGCGTCGAAAACGTGCTCCCCGTGCGTTTTAGACGCTAAAAACGCGTATGACACTTGATTCGCACGAATCCGTTGAGAAATGGCCGAGATACGCCGTGTCACACTTGCGGACGATGAAATCTTGCTAGTTCTCGCGTTTTGCAAGCGCGACACACGATGCACCGCGTTTCGTTCGATTCGTTCAAGAACTCTCGTATCTCGGACATCCGCGAGTTTTTCGCGTCGAAAACGTGCTCCCCGTGCGTTTTAGACGCTAAAACGCGTATGACACTTGATTCGCACGAATCCGTTGAGAAATGGCCGAGATACGCCGTGTCACACTTGCGGACGATGAAATCTTGCTAGTTCTCGCGTTTTGCAAGCGCGACACACGATGCACCGCGTTTCGTTCGATTCGTTCAAGAACTCTCGTATCTCGGACATCCGCGAGTTTTTCGCGTCGAAAACGTGCTCCCCGTGCGTTTTAGACGCTAAAAACGCGTATGACACTTGATTCGCACGAATCCGTTGAGAAATGGCCGAGATACGCCGTGTTACACTTGCGGACGATGAAATCTTGCTAGTTCTCGCGTTTTGCAAGCGCGACACACGATGCACCGCGTTTCGTTCGATTCGTTCAAGAACTCTCGTATCTCGGACATCCGCGAGTTTTTCGCGTCGAAAACGTGCTCCCCGTGCGTTTTAGACGCTAAAAACGCGTATGACACTTGATTCGCACGAATCCGTTGAGAAATGGCCGAGATACGCCGTGTTACACTTGCGGACGATGAAATCTTGCTAGTTCTCGCGTTTTGCAAGCGCGACACACGATGCACCGCGTTTCGTTCGATTCGTTCAAGAACTCTCGTATCTCGGACATCCGCGAGTTTTTCGCGTCGAAAACGTGCTCCCCGTGCGTTTTAGACGCTAAAAACGCGTATGACACTTGATTCGCACGAATCCGTTGAGAAATGGCCGAGATACGCCGTGTTACACTTGCGGACGATGAAATCTTGCTAGTTCTCGCGTTTTGCAAGCGCGACACACGATGCACCGCGTTTCGTTCGATTCGTTCAAGAACTCTCGTATCTCGGACATCCGCGAGTTTTTCGCGTCGAAAACGTGCTCCCCGTGCGTTTTAGACGCTAAAAACGCGTATGACACTTGATTCGCACGAATCCGTTGAGAAATGGCCGAGATACGCCGTGTTACACTTGCGGACGATGAAATCTTGCTAGTTCTCGCGTTTTGCAAGCGCGACACACGATGCACCGCGTTTCGTTCGATTCGTTCAAGAACTCTCGTATCTCGGACATCCGCGAGTTTTTCGCGTCGAAAACGTGCTCCCCGTGCGTTTTAGACGCTAAAAACGCGTATGACACTTGATTCGCACGAATCCGTTGAGAAATGGCCGAGATACGCCGTGTTACACTTGCGGACGATGAAATCTTGCTAGTTCTCGCGTTTTGCAAGCGCGACACACGATGCACCGCGTTTCGTTCGATTCGTTCAAGAACTCTCGTATCTCGGACATCCGCGAGTTTTTCGCGTCGAAAACGTGCTCCCCGTGCGTTTTAGACGCTAAAAACGCGTATGACACTTGATTCGCACGAATCCGTTGAGAAATGGCCGAGATACGCCGTGTTACACTTGCGGACGATGAAATCTTGCTAGTTCTCGCGTTTTGCAAGCGCGACACACGATGCACCGCGTTTCGTTCGATTCGTTCAAGAACTCTCGTATCTCGGACATCCGCGAGTTTTTCGCGTCGAAAACGTGCTCCCCGTGCGTTTTAGACGCTAAAAACGCGTATGACACTTGATTCGCACGAATCCGTTGAGAAATGGCCGAGATACGCCGTGTTACACTTGCGGACGATGAAATCTTGCTAGTTCTCGCGTTTTGCAAGCGCGACACACGATGCACCGCGTTTCGTTCGATTCGTTCAAGAACTCTCGTATCTCGGACATCCGCGAGTTTTTCGCGTCGAAAACGTGCTCCCCGTACGTTTTAGACGCTAAAAACGCGTATGACACTTGATTCGCACGAATCCGTTGAGAAATGGCCGAGATACGCCGTGTTACACTTGCGGACGATGAAATCTTGCTAGTTCTCGCGTTTTGCAAGCGCGACACACGATGCACCGCGTTTCGTTCGATTCGTTCAAGAACTCTCGTATCTCGGACATCCGCGAGTTTTTCGCGTCGAAAACGTGCTCCCCGTGCGTTTTAGACGCTAAAAACGCGTATGACACTTGATTCGCACGAATCCGTTGAGAAATGGCCGAGATACGCCGTGTTACACTTGCGGACGATGAAATCTTGCTAGTTCTCGCGTTTTGCAAGCGCGACACACGATGCACCGCGTTTCGTTCGATTCGTTCAAGAACTCTCGTATCTCGGACATCCGCGAGTTTTTCGCGTCGAAAACGTGCTCCCCGTGCGTTTTAGACGCTAAAAACGCGTATGACACTTGATTCGCACGAATCCGTTGAGAAATGGCCGAGATACGCCGTGTTACACTTGCGGACGATGAAATCTTGCTAGTTCTCGCGTTTTGCAAGCGCGACACACGATGCACCGCGTTTCGTTCGATTCGTTCAAGAACTCTCGTATCTCGGACATCCGCGAGTTTTTCGCGTCGAAAACGTGCTCCCCGTGCGTTTTAGACGCTAAAAACGCGTATGACACTTGATTCGCACGAATCCGTTGAGAAATGGCCGAGATACGCCGTGTTACACTTGCGGACGATGAAATCTTGCTAGTTCTCGCGTTTTGCAAGCGCGACACACGATGCACCGCGTTTCGTTCGATTCGTTCAAGAACTCTCGTATCTCGGACATCCGCGAGTTTTTCGCGTCGAAAACGTGCTCCCCGTGCGTTTTAGACGCCTAAAAACGCGTATGACACTTGATTCGCACGAATCCGTTGAGAAATGGCCGAGATACGCCGTGTTACACTTGCGGACGATGAAATCTTGCTAGTTCTCGCGTTTTGCAAGCGCGACACACGATGCACCGCGTTTCGTTCGATTCGTTCAAGAACTCTCGTATCTCGGACATCCGCGAGTTTTTCGCGTCGAAAACGTGCTCCCGTGCGTTTTAGACGCTAAAAACGCGTATGACACTTGATTCGCACGAATCCGTTGAGAAATGGCCGAGATACGCCGTGTTACACTTGCGGACGATGAAATCTTGCTAGTTCTCGCGTTTTGCAAGCGCGACACACGATGCACCGCGTTTCGTTCGATTCGTTCAAGAACTCTCGTATCTCGGACATCCGCGAGTTTTTCGCGTCGAAAACGTGCTCCCCGTGCGTTTTAGACGCTAAAAACGCGTATGACACTTGATTCGCACGAATCCGTTGAGAAATGGCCGAGATACGCCGTGTTACACTTGCGGACGATGAAATCTTGCTAGTTCTCGCGTTTTGCAAGCGCGACACACGATGCACCGCGTTTCGTTCGATTCGTTCAAGAACTCTCGTATCTCGGACATCCGCGAGTTTTTCGCGTCGAAAACGTGCTCCCCGTGCGTTTTAGACGCTAAAAACGCGTATGACACTTGATTCGCACGAATCCGTTGAGAAATGGCCGAGATACGCCGTGTTACACTTGCGGACGATGAAATCTTGCTAGTTCTCGCGTTTTGCAAGCGCGACACACGATGCACCGCGTTTCGTTCGATTCGTTCAAGAACTCTCGTATCTCGGACATCCGCGAGTTTTTCGCGTCGAAAACGTGCTCCCCGTGCGTTTTAGACGCTAAAAACGCGTATGACACTTGATTCGCACGAATCCGTTGAGAAATGGCCGAGATACGCCGTGTTACACTTGCGGACGATGAAATCTTGCTAGTTCTCGCGTTTTGCAAGCGCGACACACGATGCACCGCGTTTCGTTCGATTCGTTCAAGAACTCTCGTATCTCGGACATCCGCGAGTTTTTCGCGTCGAAAACGTGCTCCCCGTGCGTTTTAGACGCTAAAAACGCGTATGACACTTGATTCGCACGAATCCGTTGAGAAATGGCCGAGATACGCCGTGTTACACTTGCGGACGATGAAATCTTGCTAGTTCTCGCGTTTTGCAAGCGCGACACACGATGCACCGCGTTTCGTTCGATTCGTTCAAGAACTCTCGTATCTCGGACATCCGCGAGTTTTTCGCGTCGAAAACGTGCTCCCCGTGCGTTTTAGACGCTAAAAACGCGTATG
The DNA here is from genome assembly GCA_963942575.1 of Priocnemis perturbator. NCBI lineage: Eukaryota > Metazoa > Arthropoda > Insecta > Hymenoptera > Pompilidae > Priocnemis > Priocnemis perturbator. The sequence continues at coordinate 97,631 of CAWWDK010000330.1, read as the reverse complement.
ACACTTGATTCGCACGAATCCGTTGAGAAATGGCCGAGATACGCCGTGTTACACTTGCGGACGATGAAATCTTGCTAGTTCTCGCGTTTTGCAAGCGCGACACACGATGCACCGCGTTTCGTTCGATTCGTTCAAGAACTCTCGTATCTCGGACATCCGCGAGTTTTTCGCGTCGAAAACGTGCTCCCCGTGCGTTTTAGACGCTAAAAACGCGTATGACACTTGATTCGCACGAATCCGTTGAGAAATGGCCGAGATACGCCGTGTTACACTTGCGGACGATGAAATCTTGCTAGTTCTCGCGTTTTGCAAGCGCGACACACGATGCACCGCGTTTCGTTCGATTCGTTCAAGAACTCTCGTATCTCGGACATCCGCGAGTTTTTCGCGTCGAAAACGTGCTCCCCGTGCGTTTTAGACGCTAAAAACGCGTATGACACTTGATTCGCACGAATCCGTTGAGAAATGGCCGAGATACGCCGTGTTACACTTGCGGACGATGAAATCTTGCTAGTTCTCGCGTTTTGCAAGCGCGACACACGATGCACCGCGTTTCGTTCGATTCGTTCAAGAACTCTCGTATCTCGGACATCCGCGAGTTTTTCGCGTCGAAAACGTGCTCCCCGTGCGTTTTAGACGCTAAAAACGCGTATGACACTTGATTCGCACGAATCCGTTGAGAAATGGCCGAGATACGCCGTGTTACACTTGCGGACGATGAAATCTTGCTAGTTCTCGCGTTTTGCAAGCGCGACACACGATGCACCGCGTTTCGTTCGATTCGTTCAAGAACTCTCGTATCTCGGACATCCGCGAGTTTTTCGCGTCGAAAACGTGCTCCCCGTGCGTTTTAGACGCTAAAAACGCGTATGACACTTGATTCGCACGAATCCGTTGAGAAATGGCCGAGATACGCCGTGTTACACTTGCGGACGATGAAATCTTGCTAGTTCTCGCGTTTTGCAAGCGCGACACACGATGCACCGCGTTTCGTTCGATTCGTTCAAGAACTCTCGTATCTCGGACATCCGCGAGTTTTTCGCGTCGAAAACGTGCTCCCCGTGCGTTTTAGACGCTAAAAACGCGTATGACACTTGATTCGCACGAATCCGTTGAGAAATGGCCGAGATACGCCGTGTTACACTTGCGGACGATGAAATCTTGCTAGTTCTCGCGTTTTGCAAGCGCGACACACGATGCACCGCGTTTCGTTCGATTCGTTCAAGAACTCTCGTATCTCGGACATCCGCGAGTTTTTCGCGTCGAAAACGTGCTCCCCGTGCGTTTTAGACGCTAAAAACGCGTATGACACTTGATTCGCACGAATCCGTTGAGAAATGGCCGAGATACGCCGTGTTACACTTGCGGACGATGAAATCTTGCTAGTTCTCGCGTTTTGCAAGCGCGACACACGATGCACCGCGTTTCGTTCGATTCGTTCAAGAACTCTCGTATCTCGGACATCCGCGAGTTTTTCGCGTCGAAAACGTGCTCCCCGTGCGTTTTAGACGCTAAAAACGCGTATGACACTTGATTCGCACGAATCCGTTGAGAAATGGCCGAGATACGCCGTGTTACACTTGCGGACGATGAAATCTTGCTAGTTCTCGCGTTTTGCAAGCGCGACACACGATGCACCGCGTTTCGTTCGATTCGTTCAAGAACTCTCGTATCTCGGACATCCGCGAGTTTTTCGCGTCGAAAACGTGCTCCCCGTGCGTTTTAGACGCTAAAAACGCGTATGACACTTGATTCGCACGAATCCGTTGAGAAATGGCCGAGATACGCCGTGTTACACTTGCGGACGATGAAATCTTGCTAGTTCTCGCGTTTTGCAAGCGCGACACACGATGCACCGCGTTTCGTTCGATTCGTTCAAGAACTCTCGTATCTCGGACATCCGCGAGTTTTTCGCGTCGAAAACGTGCTCCCCGTGCGTTTTAGACGCTAAAAACGCGTATGACACTTGATTCGCACGAATCCGTTGAGAAATGGCCGAGATACGCCGTGTTACACTTGCGGACGATGAAATCTTGCTAGTTCTCGCGTTTTGCAAGCGCGACACACGATGCACCGCGTTTCGTTCGATTCGTTCAAGAACTCTCGTATCTCGGACATCCGCGAGTTTTTCGCGTCGAAAACGTGCTCCCCGTGCGTTTTAGACGCTAAAAACGCGTATGACACTTGATTCGCACGAATCCGTTGAGAAATGGCCGAGATACGCCGTGTTACACTTGCGGACGATGAAATCTTGCTAGTTCTCGCGTTTTGCAAGCGCGACACACGATGCACCGCGTTTCGTTCGATTCGTTCAAGAACTCTCGTATCTCGGACATCCGCGAGTTTTTCGCGTCGAAAACGTGCTCCCCGTGCGTTTTAGACGCTAAAAACGCGTATGACACTTGATTCGCACGAATCCGTTGAGAAATGGCCGAGATACGCCGTGTTACACTTGCGGACGATGAAATCTTGCTAGTTCTCGCGTTTTGCAAGCGCGACACACGATGCACCGCGTTTCGTTCGATTCGTTCAAGAACTCTCGTATCTCGGACATCCGCGAGTTTTTCGCGTCGAAAACGTGCTCCCCGTGCGTTTTAGACGCTAAAAACGCGTATGACACTTGATTCGCACGAATCCGTTGAGAAATGGCCGAGATACGCCGTGTTACACTTGCGGACGATGAAATCTTGCTAGTTCTCGCGTTTTGCAAGCGCGACACACGATGCACCGCGTTTCGTTCGATTCGTTCAAGAACTCTCGTATCTCGGACATCCGCGAGTTTTTCGCGTCGAAAACGTGCTCCCCGTGCGTTTTAGACGCTAAAAACGCGTATGACACTTGATTCGCACGAATCCGTTGAGAAATGGCCGAGATACGCCGTGTTACACTTGCGGACGATGAAATCTTGCTAGTTCTCGCGTTTTGCAAGCGCGACACACGATGCACCGCGTTTCGTTCGATTCGTTCAAGAACTCTCGTATCTCGGACATCCGCGAGTTTTTCGCGTCGAAAACGTGCTCCCCGTGCGTTTTAGACGCTAAAAACGCGTATGACACTTGATTCGCACGAATCCGTTGAGAAATGGCCGAGATACGCCGTGTTACACTTGCGGACGATGAAATCTTGCTAGTTCTCGCGTTTTGCAAGCGCGACACACGATGCACCGCGTTTCGTTCGATTCGTTCAAGAACTCTCGTATCTCGGACATCCGCGAGTTTTTCGCGTCGAAAACGTGCTCCCCGTGCGTTTTAGACGCTAAAAACGCGTATGACACTTGATTCGCACGAATCCGTTGAGAAATGGCCGAGATACGCCGTGTTACACTTGCGGACGATGAAATCTTGCTAGTTCTCGCGTTTTGCAAGCGCGACACACGATGCACCGCGTTTCGTTCGATTCGTTCAAGAACTCTCGTATCTCGGACATCCGCGAGTTTTTCGCGTCGAAAACGTGCTCCCCGTGCGTTTTAGACGCTAAAAACGCGTATGACACTTGATTCGCACGAATCCGTTGAGAAATGGCCGAGATACGCCGTGTTACACTTGCGGACGATGAAATCTTGCTAGTTCTCGCGTTTTGCAAGCGCGACACACGATGCACCGCGTTTCGTTCGATTCGTTCAAGAACTCTCGTATCTCGGACATCCGCGAGTTTTTCGCGTCGAAAACGTGCTCCCCGTGCGTTTTAGACGCTAAAAACGCGTATGACACTTGATTCGCACGAATCCGTTGAGAAATGGCCGAGATACGCCGTGTTACACTTGCGGACGATGAAATCTTGCTAGTTCTCGCGTTTTGCAAGCGCGACACACGATGCACCGCGTTTCGTTCGATTCGTTCAAGAACTCTCGTATCTCGGACATCCGCGAGTTTTTCGCGTCGAAAACGTGCTCCCCGTGCGTTTTAGACGCTAAAAACGCGTATGACACTTGATTCGCACGAATCCGTTGAGAAATGGCCGAGATACGCCGTGTTACACTTGCGGACGATGAAATCTTGCTAGTTCTCGCGTTTTGCAAGCGCGACACACGATGCACCGCGTTTCGTTCGATTCGTTCAAGAACTCTCGTATCTCGGACATCCGCGAGTTTTTCGCGTCGAAAACGTGCTCCCCGTGCGTTTTAGACGCTAAAAACGCGTATGACACTTGATTCGCACGAATCCGTTGAGAAATGGCCGAGATACGCCGTGTTACACTTGCGGACGATGAAATCTTGCTAGTTCTCGCGTTTTGCAAGCGCGACACACGATGCACCGCGTTTCGTTCGATTCGTTCAAGAACTCTCGTATCTCGGACATCCGCGAGTTTTTCGCGTCGAAAACGTGCTCCCCGTGCGTTTTAGACGCTAAAAACGCGTATGACACTTGATTCGCACGAATCCGTTGAGAAATGGCCGAGATACGCCGTGTTACACTTGCGGACGATGAAATCTTGCTAGTTCTCGCGTTTTGCAAGCGCGACACACGATGCACCGCGTTTCGTTCGATTCGTTCAAGAACTCTCGTATCTCGGACATCCGCGAGTTTTTCGCGTCGAAAACGTGCTCCCCGTGCGTTTTAGACGCTAAAAACGCGTATGACACTTGATTCGCACGAATCCGTTGAGAAATGGCCGAGATACGCCGTGTTACACTTGCGGACGATGAAATCTTGCTAGTTCTCGCGTTTTGCAAGCGCGACACACGATGCACCGCGTTTCGTTCGATTCGTTCAAGAACTCTCGTATCTCGGACATCCGCGAGTTTTTCGCGTCGAAAACGTGCTCCCCGTGCGTTTTAGACGCTAAAAACGCGTATGACACTTGATTCGCACGAATCCGTTGAGAAATGGCCGAGATACGCCGTGTTACACTTGCGGACGATGAAATCTTGCTAGTTCTCGCGTTTTGCAAGCGCGACACACGATGCACCGCGTTTCGTTCGATTCGTTCAAGAACTCTCGTATCTCGGACATCCGCGAGTTTTTCGCGTCGAAAACGTGCTCCCCGTGCGTTTTAGACGCTAAAAACGCGTATGACACTTGATTCGCACGAATCCGTTGAGAAATGGCCGAGATACGCCGTGTTACACTTGCGGACGATGAAATCTTGCTAGTTCTCGCGTTTTGCAAGCGCGACACACGATGCACCGCGTTTCGTTCGATTCGTTCAAGAACTCTCGTATCTCGGACATCCGCGAGTTTTTCGCGTCGAAAACGTGCTCCCCGTGCGTTTTAGACGCTAAAAACGCGTATGACACTTGATTCGCACGAATCCGTTGAGAAATGGCCGAGATACGCCGTGTTACACTTGCGGACGATGAAATCTTGCTAGTTCTCGCGTTTTGCAAGCGCGACACACGATGCACCGCGTTTCGTTCGATTCGTTCAAGAACTCTCGTATCTCGGACATCCGCGAGTTTTTCGCGTCGAAAACGTGCTCCCCGTGCGTTTTAGACGCTAAAAACGCGTATGACACTTGATTCGCACGAATCCGTTGAGAAATGGCCGAGATACGCCGTGTTACACTTGCGGACGATGAAATCTTGCTAGTTCTCGCGTTTTGCAAGCGCGACACACGATGCACCGCGTTTCGTTCGATTCGTTCAAGAACTCTCGTATCTCGGACATCCGCGAGTTTTTCGCGTCGAAAACGTGCTCCCCGTGCGTTTTAGACGCTAAAAACGCGTATGACACTTGATTCGCACGAATCCGTTGAGAAATGGCCGAGATACGCCGTGTTACACTTGCGGACGATGAAATCTTGCTAGTTCTCGCGTTTTGCAAGCGCGACACACGATGCACCGCGTTTCGTTCGATTCGTTCAAGAACTCTCGTATCTCGGACATCCGCGAGTTTTTCGCGTCGAAAACGTGCTCCCCGTGCGTTTTAGACGCTAAAAACGCGTATGACACTTGATTCGCACGAATCCGTTGAGAAATGGCCGAGATACGCCGTGTTACACTTGCGGACGATGAAATCTTGCTAGTTCTCGCGTTTTGCAAGCGCGACACACGATGCACCGCGTTTCGTTCGATTCGTTCAAGAACTCTCGTATCTCGGACATCCGCGAGTTTTTCGCGTCGAAAACGTGCTCCCCGTGCGTTTTAGACGCTAAAAACGCGTATGACACTTGATTCGCACGAATCCGTTGAGAAATGGCCGAGATACGCCGTGTTACACTTGCGGACGATGAAATCTTGCTAGTTCTCGCGTTTTGCAAGCGCGACACACGATGCACCGCGTTTCGTTCGATTCGTTCAAGAACTCTCGTATCTCGGACATCCGCGAGTTTTTCGCGTCGAAAACGTGCTCCCCGTGCGTTTTAGACGCTAAAAACGCGTATGACACTTGATTCGCACGAATCCGTTGAGAAATGGCCGAGATACGCCGTGTTACACTTGCGGACGATGAAATCTTGCTAGTTCTCGCGTTTTGCAAGCGCGACACACGATGCACCGCGTTTCGTTCGATTCGTTCAAGAACTCTCGTATCTCGGACATCCGCGAGTTTTTCGCGTCGAAAACGTGCTCCCCGTGCGTTTTAGACGCTAAAAACGCGTATGACACTTGATTCGCACGAATCCGTTGAGAAATGGCCGAGATACGCCGTGTTACACTTGCGGACGATGAAATCTTGCTAGTTCTCGCGTTTTGCAAGCGCGACACACGATGCACCGCGTTTCGTTCGATTCGTTCAAGAACTCTCGTATCTCGGACATCCGCGAGTTTTTCGCGTCGAAAACGTGCTCCCCGTGCGTTTTAGACGCTAAAAACGCGTATGACACTTGATTCGCACGAATCCGTTGAGAAATGGCCGAGATACGCCGTGTTACACTTGCGGACGATGAAATCTTGCTAGTTCTCGCGTTTTGCAAGCGCGACACACGATGCACCGCGTTTCGTTCGATTCGTTCAAGAACTCTCGTATCTCGGACATCCGCGAGTTTTTCGCGTCGAAAACGTGCTCCCCGTGCGTTTTAGACGCTAAAAACGCGTATGACACTTGATTCGCACGAATCCGTTGAGAAATGGCCGAGATACGCCGTGTTACACTTGCGGACGATGAAATCTTGCTAGTTCTCGCGTTTTGCAAGCGCGACACACGATGCACCGCGTTTCGTTCGATTCGTTCAAGAACTCTCGTATCTCGGACATCCGCGAGTTTTTCGCGTCGAAAACGTGCTCCCCGTGCGTTTTAGACGCTAAAAACGCGTATGACACTTGATTCGCACGAATCCGTTGAGAAATGGCCGAGATACGCCGTGTTACACTTGCGGACGATGAAATCTTGCTAGTTCTCGCGTTTTGCAAGCGCGACACACGATGCACCGCGTTTCGTTCGATTCGTTCAAGAACTCTCGTATCTCGGACATCCGCGAGTTTTTCGCGTCGAAAACGTGCTCCCCGTGCGTTTTAGACGCTAAAAACGCGTATGACACTTGATTCGCACGAATCCGTTGAGAAATGGCCGAGATACGCCGTGTTACACTTGCGGACGATGAAATCTTGCTAGTTCTCGCGTTTTGCAAGCGCGACACACGATGCACCGCGTTTCGTTCGATTCGTTCAAGAACTCTCGTATCTCGGACATCCGCGAGTTTTTCGCGTCGAAAACGTGCTCCCCGTGCGTTTTAGACGCTAAAAACGCGTATGACACTTGATTCGCACGAATCCGTTGAGAAATGGCCGAGATACGCCGTGTTACACTTGCGGACGATGAAATCTTGCTAGTTCTCGCGTTTTGCAAGCGCGACACACGATGCACCGCGTTTCGTTCGATTCGTTCAAGAACTCTCGTATCTCGGACATCCGCGAGTTTTTCGCGTCGAAAACGTGCTCCCCGTGCGTTTTAGACGCTAAAAACGCGTATGACACTTGATTCGCACGAATCCGTTGAGAAATGGCCGAGATACGCCGTGTTACACTTGCGGACGATGAAATCTTGCTAGTTCTCGCGTTTTGCAAGCGCGACACACGATGCACCGCGTTTCGTTCGATTCGTTCAAGAACTCTCGTATCTCGGACATCCGCGAGTTTTTCGCGTCGAAAACGTGCTCCCCGTGCGTTTTAGACGCTAAAAACGCGTATGACACTTGATTCGCACGAATCCGTTGAGAAATGGCCGAGATACGCCGTGTTACACTTGCGGACGATGAAATCTTGCTAGTTCTCGCGTTTTGCAAGCGCGACACACGATGCACCGCGTTTCGTTCGATTCGTTCAAGAACTCTCGTATCTCGGACATCCGCGAGTTTTTCGCGTCGAAAACGTGCTCCCCGTGCGTTTTAGACGCTAAAAACGCGTATGACACTTGATTCGCACGAATCCGTTGAGAAATGGCCGAGATACGCCGTGTTACACTTGCGGACGATGAAATCTTGCTAGTTCTCGCGTTTTGCAAGCGCGACACACGATGCACCGCGTTTCGTTCGATTCGTTCAAGAACTCTCGTATCTCGGACATCCGCGAGTTTTTCGCGTCGAAAACGTGCTCCCCGTGCGTTTTAGACGCTAAAAACGCGTATGACACTTGATTCGCACGAATCCGTTGAGAAATGGCCGAGATACGCCGTGTTACACTTGCGGACGATGAAATCTTGCTAGTTCTCGCGTTTTGCAAGCGCGACACACGATGCACCGCGTTTCGTTCGATTCGTTCAAGAACTCTCGTATCTCGGACATCCGCGAGTTTTTCGCGTCGAAAACGTGCTCCCCGTGCGTTTTAGACGCTAAAAACGCGTATGACACTTGATTCGCACGAATCCGTTGAGAAATGGCCGAGATACGCCGTGTTACACTTGCGGACGATGAAATCTTGCTAGTTCTCGCGTTTTGCAAGCGCGACACACGATGCACCGCGTTTCGTTCGATTCGTTCAAGAACTCTCGTATCTCGGACATCCGCGAGTTTTTCGCGTCGAAAACGTGCTCCCCGTGCGTTTTAGACGCTAAAAACGCGTATGACACTTGATTCGCACGAATCCGTTGAGAAATGGCCGAGATACGCCGTGTTACACTTGCGGACGATGAAATCTTGCTAGTTCTCGCGTTTTGCAAGCGCGACACACGATGCACCGCGTTTCGTTCGATTCGTTCAAGAACTCTCGTATCTCGGACATCCGCGAGTTTTTCGCGTCGAAAACGTGCTCCCCGTGCGTTTTAGACGCTAAAAACGCGTATGACACTTGATTCGCACGAATCCGTTGAGAAATGGCCGAGATACGCCGTGTTACACTTGCGGACGATGAAATCTTGCTAGTTCTCGCGTTTTGCAAGCGCGACACACGATGCACCGCGTTTCGTTCGATTCGTTCAAGAACTCTCGTATCTCGGACATCCGCGAGTTTTTCGCGTCGAAAACGTGCTCCCCGTGCGTTTTAGACGCTAAAAACGCGTATGACACTTGATTCGCACGAATCCGTTGAGAAATGGCCGAGATACGCCGTGTTACACTTGCGGACGATGAAATCTTGCTAGTTCTCGCGTTTTGCAAGCGCGACACACGATGCACCGCGTTTCGTTCGATTCGTTCAAGAACTCTCGTATCTCGGACATCCGCGAGTTTTTCGCGTCGAAAACGTGCTCCCCGTGCGTTTTAGACGCTAAAAACGCGTATGACACTTGATTCGCACGAATCCGTTGAGAAATGGCCGAGATACGCCGTGTTACACTTGCGGACGATGAAATCTTGCTAGTTCTCGCGTTTTGCAAGCGCGTCACACGATGCACCGCGTTTCGTTCGATTCGTTCAAGAACTCTCGTATCTCGGACATCCGCGAGTTTTTCGCGTCGAAAACGTGCTCCCCGTGCGTTTTAGACGCTAAAAACGCGTATGACACTTGATTCGCACGAATCCGTTGAGAAATGGCCGAGATACGCCGTGTTACACTTGCGGACGATGAAATCTTGCTAGTTCTCGCGTTTTGCAAGCGCGACACACGATGCACCGCGTTTCGTTCGATTCGTTCAAGAACTCTCGTATCTCGGACATCCGCGAGTTTTTCGCGTCGAAAACGTGCTCCCCGTGCGTTTTAGACGCTAAAAACGCGTATGACACTTGATTCGCACGAATCCGTTGAGAAATGGCCGAGATACGCCGTGTTACACTTGCGGACGATGAAATCTTGCTAGTTCTCGCGTTTTGCAAGCGCGACACACGATGCACCGCGTTTCGTTCGATTCGTTCAAGAACTCTCGTATCTCGGACATCCGCGAGTTTTTCGCGTCGAAAACGTGCTCCCCGTGCGTTTTAGACGCTAAAAACGCGTATGACACTTGATTCGCACGAATCCGTTGAGAAATGGCCGAGATACGCCGTGTTACACTTGCGGACGATGAAATCTTGCTAGTTCTCGCGTTTTGCAAGCGCGACACACGATGCACCGCGTTTCGTTCGATTCGTTCAAGAACTCTCGTATCTCGGACATCCGCGAGTTTTTCGCGTCGAAAACGTGCTCCCCGTGCGTTTTAGACGCTAAAAACGCGTATGACACTTGATTCGCACGAATCCGTTGAGAAATGGCCGAGATACGCCGTGTTACACTTGCGGACGATGAAATCTTGCTAGTTCTCGCGTTTTGCAAGCGCGACACACGATGCACCGCGTTTCGTTCGATTCGTTCAAGAACTCTCGTATTGTTACGTCCTGCGTCCTCCACCCCTATATTTTTTCCGCATATTACTAATAATGTAAAGTACCATTACTCTCGCGACCGTTTTCAGGGCCGGCCTTCTCTATAATGGGGCCCGGGTGCAAGAAACCATATGGGGCCCTAAATTTGTAGTATTGCAATATGTCTTGTGCGTTATTTACATCTCTTTCATTCAAAATCAAATCCCGTATCCCAATGTGATAGAATATACTGTATTGTCAAGTTTCATGTGCAAGAGTACATATATTATTTTAGTTCTTGATCATGTTGGGGCCCCCTCAATCGCGGGGCCCCGGTGCATAGCATCCGCCGCACCTCCCAGATGGCCGGCCCCTGCGTTTATGGCATGGGTTATATTCCAGACCTAATCCAACCTGTCCCAACCTGTCCCAACCTGTCCCATCCCGTCCCAACCTGTCCCAACCCATATCAGACCTTTTCCAACCTGTTCCAGACCTGCCCAGACCCGCCCACATATACAGGCCTCACCCACGCCTGCCCTGTTGCCAATAATCTGTTAGTTTTAAGTTAGACTCGCTACCATTGACCTTTTCTAATGTACCATAGCTAGCGACCGTTGAACTCCCTTGATATCGGCGGAAATCGACAATTCACCTTTTTCCACAAGGATGTCGATGAGTCAATGTCGTTAATTTTAGGTTAGATTTACCACTAGCGACCGTCAGTATCGAGCCATGCTCGCCGATAACTCCGACCATTGAATTACCCACGACACCGGCGCAAGTCGATAAATATGTCTCTCCCGCTGTCGATAATTTTGTTTTCACCATTGCCGGTAATTCAATGTCGATAATTTTAGGTTAGACTTACCACCAGTGACCGTCGGTAACGAGCCATGTTTGCCGGTAACCCACGGTCACTGAATCTCTTGGGAACATATACGCTTACCATATGTTTAACAGCAGTAACGTTATACGCATTGTATCAGCCTCTAAGACAGGCAACGTACACGTAGGAGTATTCGTGTCCGTATAACCGCCTAGCACAGGCATATGTAATCCGCCTATCTCTTAAGTACATAAGCACCAAGCAGATCGACCGAAAGGAACGTTCGAGAAGCTTCGTGCTTATTCCCAACATATTATATATCACCTCGACCAGAGGCATAGTCGTAAGTCCGTAAGCCTCCTCAAGGCACATTCTTTCACGCGTTACGATAAGGCACGGACACCGGCTCGCTCGAGTTGCGCGCTCCCCATTCCATGCGATAAGGCACGGACGCCGGCTCGCTCGAGTTGCGCGCTCCCCATCCCACGCGATAAGGCACGCCGCGCTGAGTCAGCAAGATAAGGCACGGACGCTGGCTCGCTCGAGTCGCGCGCTCCCCATCCCACTGCGATAATGCTGACCACGCGCATTCCATCACGCGTGCGAAAGTCTAAGACCGAGCGTTCACAATGGGATTGCTGACGCAGCTCTCCCACTGCCGACGAGTCCCCGCCACTTTCCGAGCCGACGAGCTCCGCTGCAACGCCGGGACATTCAGTCTTCATCGCCGCGTCAACCAGTACGGTCACTTCAAACCCATTGCTCCGAGCTTAGTCTCACGCGTTCCGCCTTACGAGTTTATACTTCGGATAGTTAATCATTAGTACCCAGTGTTCACATCATTGTAGTAGATCTGTGTTTAATAAAATACTTTTACGCAACTTCGTGAACCATCTACCCTGACAGGCATCCAGCAAGGTAAGAATTTAAATCCTCATTATTCCACATTGTGATATCCTTCCGTAAGGGCAACCCGTGTGACTACTCGTGACCATCGTTATTTTAGTTAACTTCTAACAACATTGCTTTTTAAACTCAATCATTTACATTATTCTCGAGACTGTCGTAATCAACGTGGCATTTATTATATATTGTTGCAAATCTCGTGTACCACGTTTCACTATACGGGTATTCTGTGCGCTTAAGCCAGTCTTTATCGCCGCTTCGAACCGAACAGTCGCACCTCTCTAACAAGCAAGCCTTAAGCGTTACTAGTAGTCGACCTACACTCGAGTCTGTTAACAATAGAATCTGTGTAATACCAGTGTACAACCAACGCCGTCTTCAATGCATCTATAAGGTATTTGGTGCAGACTTATTCTCCTCTTTCCCACATCCAACGTGAGCGCAATTATTTCGTTTATTTAACTTTTGTTGAATCTTGCTAACGTTACAAATCTTTGGAAACATCGGACATTTACAATTCATTCGCGATAACCGAACTCCTTTCATATAACTCATTTATCCTTCCTAACCTGCCACTTTCTTCGAAATATCGGACAGTTATAATTCACCGGCGATCATTGAATACGGACGACGTCCTATTAACCGAGTGTTCTCTGTGCTTTAAGTCAGTGACGTGTCACGAGCATTCAGTTGCTCGGCCGCTCTCTCAGTGTCCCCTGGATCAAGGCTAGGCGTTGAGTCGCTTGCCTTTCCGTAGTGATCTACCACCAACCGTAACCACAGTGCGTGACAGCCGACCAGCATTCAGTTGCTGGGCGCAGCCGACCAGCATTAAGTTGCTGGGCGCCAGCCGACCAGCATTAAGTTGCTGGGCGCCAGCGTACAGCTGCTGATTGCGCCAGCATACAGTTGCTGTTCCGCCAGCATACAGTTGCTGATTTCGCCATGGTACGGCCCCAAGGTTAGTAGTCACTGGTGCTCCCGACAGCACTACCCCTATGAAAATCATAAAGCAGAGAATATTCCGTTATTTAGGAGGTCGACCCTCGCAGCATCGCCGAGGACAACGACATACAAATATTAAACTAGTGTAACGTTCCTCTCTCAATAAAACCCTTTATTTTCGTTCTGCGCTCACGTTGCAAAATTTCCTACCTCCGAACCCTGTCAATTTTAGAATAAGTGTAAATCTCGGCGGTATAGGAATTACCGAGACGATATTAAGTATATTTGTGCGGTAGCCATTCCGACGTTTGACATATTTGTGCGGTAGCCATTCCGACGTTGATATTTTGGTACGGTAACCATTCCGGTTTTAGAGTCACATTTGTGCGGTACCCATTCCGACGTTGATATTTTTGGTACGGTAACCATTCCGGGTTTAGAGTCACATTTGTGCGGTAGCCATTCCGACGTTGATATTTTTGGTACGGTAACCATTCCGGGTTTAGAGTCACATTTGTGCGGTAGCCATTCCGACGTTGATATTTTTGGTACGGTAACCATTCCGGGTTTAGAGTCACATTTGTGCGGTACCCATTCCGACGTTGATATTTTTGGTACGGTAACCATTCCGGGTTTAGAGTCACATTTGTGCGGTAGCCATTCCGACGTTGATATTTTTGGTACGGTAACCATTCCGGGTTTAGAGTCACATTTGTGCGGTAGCCATTCCGACGTTGATATTTTTGGTACGGTAACCATTCCGGGTTTAGAGTCACATTTGTGCGGTAGCCATTCCGACGTTGATATATTTGGTACGGTAACCATTCCGGGTTTAGAGTCACATTCTGCGCGGTAGCCATTCCGACGATAAATAAATCTTGTGCGGTAACCAGTCCGACCAGTTAAGTAAGTTAGAAACACCCGGTAATAATACCGACTTCTGTAACACCTCCGCGCAAGGAAAGTAGATTGCGCTCCAAGTACCGACCGATTCAGCCGTCTGCTCTCGGGTCCCAGCTATACGCGGTGTATGCAGCGTGGCTAAAAACCGAGGACGTAACAGAGAGAAATAAAAATTTGGTGTCAGAAGTGGGATACGCCAGACGGATTATTCGGTCTATAATCGCGAGATAACTAGTCAAGGAAAATGTCTCACGAGGCAAGTCAGACAAGCAGCCGTCTCATGACGGAGGCCGAAGTTGCCGAAATACAAGATAAATTGATTGCGAGGGAGAGTCAATTAGCGGAACAAGCCGCTTTGATCCGAACATTGCAAGCGGAGAAAGATACGACGAGGGGACAAACGGAACCAAGCCTTTCGCAATTACTCAACTCCTTGACACTCAAAGTGGACGAAGCGACGGAAGGCCCGGGACATGAAGACACGGAATCTGCTCAAGCGAGACCACCCCGAGCAACGACTTCCCACGACGCGGGAAGTCGCAGAACATCAAACCTCAGAAGAAATCTCTCCCCCTCGTCCACCCCTGGAATTGGTATTAAGGACGCTTTAGAGATTGTCCCCACCTATGACGGATACAAATTATCGATATTCCAATTCTCGCGCGCTTGCGAACGGGCTCGCGATTTATTACCCCCGCGGCTGGAAAGTAGCCTAACACAAATGATTATTAACAAACTCCGTGGACATGCCTTCCAAGTTATAGAGGATACGGACATCCTTACGGTTTGCGAATTGACAGACCGGCTAAAGAGCGTTTTTGGTCCCAAAAAGTCAGTGAACCAATACCGCGGCGAATTAGGTAATATTTTCAAACGACCCAACGAACATATTTTGGACTACGTCGGTCGCGTCAAAGACCTAAAGACAGCCATTACGGACGGAGAACGGCAAGTTCACGGAAGATTAACCCTTGCGATGAAAGAAGCAATAGAACTAGACGTCTTGGAAAGCTTCACTAGCGGCCTACCCGCCGACATTCAAATTAGACTCCGGGTCCAAGGGTATGAGACTCTTGACGACGCGTTTGTGAAGTGTAACCAGATCGCCAGGACAATAGAAACGGAGAACAGTCGTTACAGAACGCAACCACCGCGAGAGCAATTTAGACGGGACCCAAGGCCATTGCAATTCGAGCCACGGAACCCGTACCAGCCGCGTCAATTTGATTCTCGCGATCAATATCGCCCAAACAATGCGAACCAACCTGAACAACGAAACCAACTTCCACCGCGCCGATTCGAACAAAGGAATGCGTACCCTCCCCGTCGAACGGAGCCGAGGAATCCGTTCCCTCAAGAGCAGCGACGCAACGCCGGGGAATGGCGAGGCTCTCCCGTGAACCAACAACCCCCCTCACCAGCGACAAATGAGCCGACGTGCAACTATTGTAAAGCACCGGGCCATGTGGTACGGGATTGCCCGAGATTGGCCTATAAACGGGGTCAGGAGAACGCGGAACAAGAAAGACGCAACTACCCGGGAAACGCCGCGGGCACTCCGGCTCCATACAACGCCCAGCGGAGCGCCCCGACTACAGGGCGTCAAATGATGTTAGCCGAAGCAATCCCGGCCACGGCCACAGAGCAGTACGAGTCGCCTCAGTAATACTCGAAAAGGCGGAGTACGTGCCAAGCGTCCAATTAGCGTCTGAAAGTCTGCAAGAAATCACACCATTAATGATAGACTCCGGATCTGAGCTCAACCTCGTAAAACAAAGTTCCCTGAAGGATAACGTCAAAATTGAAAGAGACACGGCGATTCACCTTCAAGGCATTTCTGAGGGAGCCGTAGAGACATTAGGAAAGGTGCAAATCCGCATCCTCGGGTCCGACGTCGAATTCCACATAGTTCCAGAAGAGTTCCCAATCACCCAGAAGGGCATTTTAGGATCGGCATTCCTTACCAAAAACTCTGTTAAAGTAGACTATCTGAAAAGAAGGATCAAGTGCAATGGGATGTACATCCCATTCGCCGAACAGGAACTCATTCGGATCCTCCCACGCAGCAGGACCCCCTTTCACGTGAGAATTGCAAACCCAGGAATCAAATCAGGATACATTCCGCGGATGAAGATTCAAGACGGAATTTTTCTGGGAGAAGCGGCTGTGGCCAACGACAAAGGGCGAGCCTATCTTCCCGTCCATAACACGACCGAAATCGATTTCGATCTAGTTGTTCCAACCATTGTTCTGGAACCGTTTGAAGTACCGGAAGGCAGCTGTGAGGCAACCACGGGATCCACCGAGGCATGCCTAACCATTGGCACCACCGGGGAATGGGTGGAGGAAAAACCACGAGCCCAGCAGGTAAAAGACCTACTACGACTTGAGCATTTGGACGCAAGGGAAAAGAAAAGCGTGGAATCATTGCTCTATGAAACGGCGGACATATTCCACCTACCGAACGAACCATTGGGAACATCAAACCTCGTATCGCACTCGATACACACTACCGACGATATTCCGGTAAACACAAAGCAGTACCGGTTCCCACCGGTTCACAAAGAGGAAATAAATAAACAGGTACAAGAACTATTGAAAAACGGAACAATACAAAACTCAATGTCGCCGTATAACTCGCCACTATGGATCGTCCCCAAGAAACCGGACTCCAAAGGAAACAAAAGGTGGCGCATGGTGATAGATTATAGGACTTTAAACGAGAAAACTATAGGTGATGCGTATCCCCTACCTAACATCGCGGAAATTCTCGATCAGCTAGGTGGAGCGAGATATTTTTCGGTATTTGATTTGGCATCCGGTTTCCACCAAATACCCATGTCAGACCGCGACGCAGAAAAAACAGCGTTTTCGACCCCCTATGGGCATTACCATTTCAAACGGATGCCGTTCGGACTCAAGAGCGCACCCGCAACGTTCCAAAGATTAATGGACAACGTATTGACGGGACTGCAGGGACAAGAGCTGTTCGTCTACTTAGACGACATTGTGCTGTACGCTAGCTCCCTCCACGAACACGAAGCGAAATTCCGAAACCTAGCCGACAGACTGCGTAAAGCAAACCTTAAATTACAACCAGACAAGTGCGAATTTCTTAGGCACGAAGTCAATTATTTGGGACATATAATCGGAGAGGACGGTGTGAGACCCGATCCGAGCAAAATCACCGCGGTCAAAGAGTTTCCCAGGCCAAAAAGCCCCAAGAATATCAAACAATTTCTTGGACTAGCAGGGTATTACAGGCGATTTATACCAAATTTCTCCAAGACCGCTAAACCTCTGACCGACCTGTTGAAAAAGAACAAGCCCTTCATTTGGGAGAACATACAAACTAAGTCCTTCGAGACACTGAAAGAAGCCCTTTGCTCGAAACCCATTCTACAATACCCCGACTTTACGCAGCCATTTAATTTGACTACCGACGCGTCCGGATACGCGATCGGGGGCGTCCTGAGCCAGGGGCCTATCGGAAAGGATCTTCCGATAGGATACGCTTCACGATTACTCAACGACCCAGAATCTCGATACTCAACAATTGAAAAGGAATGCCTCGCGATTTTATACTGTGTGTCGCACTTCCGGCCTTACCTCTATGGCCGTAAATTTACCATCATCACCGACCACAAACCACTAGTTTGGCTCCATTCGGTCAAGGACCCGTCGTCCAGACTTTGGAAATGGAGGCTGAAACTATCGGAATTCGAATATGAAATCCAGCACAAGGCAGGATCTGCGAATTCTAACGCAGATGCACTCTCCCGGAACCCACCAGAGGGACCGATGACCGAGTGCGTGCCCATCCTGCCCATCCAGGGGAAGAAGAGACCCCTCAAACTCCGGACCAAGCTATATGATTCCTCGTCCTCTTCCGAATCAACATCGGAAACAATACCACGAAGAAGAAAATACACGAAACACGGGAAGGTCCAAACCTCTTCGTCGGGAGCCATAACCGAGTCGAGGCCCCAGGAAACAGAGCGTGAGAAGCGCCCGCGACCAGAAAATACGTCATCGGAATCCCCCGCGAAACCCCCCGAAAAAAGACCCAGAGACAAGGGTTCTGATCCAGGAACGCCCCAACCGGGACCATCATCAATGGAAGAAACCCCAACACAGCCAAGACCGCCTGAAATCGCGGCAACGGAGTATTACGACTCTTACGACTCCGAAGTCTCGACCGACAGAAGGGAAGACTTCGGCCCATCCGAGTGTATATGGTATACAGACCATCCAGACACAGAACAAAGTCCGACGGATGTACGAGATGACCGCAGCGACTTACCCGCCGACGACATCTCGAATATTGACTCCGCTCCCGAAATGAGCTCCGGAGACGGGGACCTTTTTGATAATCCTAACCCACGGTACTCCCTCCGGCAAGAGAGTTCGCCGCGAGTAAAGATAGAGTACCTCCGCGATCCACTTAACATACGTAAAGACAATATGGTCATTTTTATCGACATGAAGGGGCAACCACGCGATAATGGTGCGTTGAATCTAGCCAAATACGGTAAATTACCCGAATATAAGGATCTCACGTTCTGTCGCGCGAAAGTCACGCCGATGAAGTCAAAGTATTTGATCGCGCTCCCAGTAAAACATGGCGACGCGGATAAGGTAGAAGTAGAGACCCTGGACGACGCGATCCACTCTCTGTTAGACGTCGCGATAGAGTTGCAATTAGATAGCATTAGTATCGGGCATACGCCATACGTCGACAACGTATCTTGGCTGCACATTAGCACTTCAATCGCGAGGATATTTTCAGGGCACTGTCTAACCCTTAACGTTTGCGAGGGATTAGTGTCAATCCCTGATAACTCTTCGAGAAGCGACATAATCAAAGAGTACCACGCATCAGCAATGGGCGGTCACAAAGGCGTAACGAAAACATATCAGCGTATAAGAGAACGATATTATTGGGAGAATATGAAGGAGGATGTTCAAAAATACATCCAAGTATGTCGAAATTGTCAGCTCAAAAAACTAACTCGCGTCAAAACCAAACAGCCCATGGTCATAACCGACACACCCGGTTCGGCATTCGATAAGGTCGCGCTCGATATAGTTGGACCTTTGCCGGTTACGAACCAGGGTAACGAATTTATTTTAACGATGCAAGATCTCCTGACCAAATATTGCATCGCAGTCCCGCTGAAAAACGCCCAAGCAATTCCCATTGGCGATGCTATGATCAAAAATCTGATATGCCGCTTCGGAGCGCCCAGGGCGATTCTGACCGACCAAGGTGCGTCCTTCACCTCGGCCGTGTTTAAACACATAGCTCGTAAGTTTCACATAACAAGATGCCGAACGACGGCATACTACCCGCAGTCAAACGGTTCACTGGAGCGATCACACCACGTCCTGGCGGAGTACTTAAAACAGTACGTCGATGAAAGAAACGATTGGGACCAATGGACCGATCTCGCGATATTCTCTTATAACACAAGCGTCCACGAAGGGACGAAATTTACACCACACGAATTGGTCTTCGGTAGACTCGCGCGTATCCCTTCAAGCCACCCGTACATCGAAGAAGGGATCGATGTAACATACCGGGAATATTTAGAGACCCTTTTTCATCAAATCCAGGACCTGCAGGAGATCGCTCGGAGCCGTTTGATCAGGGCAAAGGAGAGATCTAAAGAGTACTATGACCGGCGCATTAACCCCCAGAATTTTAAGGTGGGAGATCAGGTATTCCTCCTAAAGGAACCCGTAAAAGGTAAATTCGCGGATCAATACACCGGCCCGCACGAAGTCCTGGAGGTACTATCAAACCATAATGCAAAAATTGATTTTAGGGGAAACCCCCGCGTCGTACATATAAATAAGCTAAAGTTAAGGAGGAATGGGACAAACAATCTGGTCAAAAGTTAATGCCACATGGCGGCAAAAATTGATTTTAGAGGAAACCCCCGCGTCGTACATATAAATATTTATATAATGAAATTTTATTGCTGAAAACTCACACGAATTTACAAAATATGGAACCACAAAAACTTCTTGAATATATATGTAAAATGAGCTCCAATCAACATATCTCAATGTTTTTATAGCCACGAAAATATTAGCTACACTTCCAGTATCCGTAGCGTCTGGCAAACGTTCTTTTTCTAAATTAAAACTTATAAAAAACTCTCCGCGGTCTACAATGCTTCAGGAACGCCTTAGTAACTTATCAACGATTTCTATTAATCACGAAATATTAGATAAGCTGGACATGCATGCTATCATTTCTGAAATATTCTCTTCAGAAAGCGCGTCAAACACATTTTATCTCACCGAAATCGTAGGTTATTCTTTCCACAATTTTTTAATTACGAAAGAAATCTTGATGCGTTTGAAACATTTATTTTGTTAATTTTTATTTATATACTTTATAGAGCGTATCCTATCGGAAGATCCTTTCCGATAGGCCACATGGCGGAAAGGCATACACAGTTATGCTTCTTTATTACACTAAAATAAATTCCCCCCCCCCCCAGGATTGCAAGAAATTCTGCGATTTCTTATGTGTGTCCGACTCCTCCTTAAACCATACACAGTTATGCTTCTTTATTACACTAAAATAAATTCCCCCCCCCCCAGGATTGCAAGAAATTCTGCGATTTCTTATATGTGTCCGACTCCTCCTTAAACCGAGTTAAGTAGAAATAAGAACATACAAATTACCTGCGAATCTATGTGTACAAGTCCCATTAGAATTGCGAAATTTAAAACGTATTGGTAAGATGAGCAATACCCCGCAGAAATGTTACCCGAGGCTGGGGAGGACGACCCCGCGGCGGCCGCCGTGGCGCCGACCGGAGCGCTGGCTCGCATGCTCTGTGTGCACACGGAGTTTTGTGAGAGGGAAGAAGATATATACCTCTGTCGCACTTGCACTGAACAGCAAGAGCCGGGCCGCACGGTGGAGTCGGTACATTTCATACAGGACCCCGCAATACGGTTCGCGAGCTGTGCCCTGTGCCAGGTCCTCCTCTACTGGGTGCGCAGCGCGATGAGTTGTATCGCCTGCACCGAGGAGTACGGTAATACCGGGAGACCACTAGAGGTGACGGGACGGCTCGGCGACGATTACATCGAGCTCGTCCTGGGGCGACACTAGGGCATAGCGTATCCGGAATAAATCGTAGCAAGCAAACCCCGAGAAAAGTAACTTCAACAAGTCAGAATTACCGTAAAACGGTCCGTACCCTTGCAGCCATGCAACAACGGGTTAGGACAAGCACCCCCGCAAGAGCGGAGGGACCCGCCACAGGCCTGGGCCGGCTTCTGTGCGT
Source organism: Priocnemis perturbator (assembly GCA_963942575.1). Taxonomy (NCBI): domain Eukaryota; kingdom Metazoa; phylum Arthropoda; class Insecta; order Hymenoptera; family Pompilidae; genus Priocnemis; species Priocnemis perturbator. Next base: position 76,151 of record CAWWDK010000330.1, on the reverse strand, counting down.
GTACGTGGAACTGTACGAAAAGGCGGAAGAGGTGTTCCTGTGCCCCGATTGCGCCGACTACGAGGACGATGAGGGAAACTATCCGTTAATCATGGTGCACTTCCTGCAGCACCCAGAGAGCCCGCTGATTAGGTGCGACGAGTGCGGTGCCCCGCCCGTCCGCGTGCGCAGTGCCGCGTCCTGCGTGCTGTGTGCGGGACGGTACGAGGAATATACCGGATCTCTGGACGCTTTAGGGCTGCTCGAGCGATATCACATTGAGGTCATTAGACATGTGACCGTCGAATAGGGACTCAGTGAACAGGATAAAACTTTGCCACGCAAAAACCTCGGTATTACTGCCGCGAGGTGTAATCGAGAATTGTTGTTTGGCGGTCAACGATCGCGCTTGGCTTTAGAAATACTACATTTAAACAAATTAGACGCGACCCAGTGTCAATCATCAGTGTTGCGGGTTCCATTAGCTGTTGACCGACTATCCTTATGGTCGGTACGTCGATCTCCTCATTGGATGAATGCGGATATTTTGTTTCTGGCCATGGGCGCCCCACAAAGTTGGAATCCCACGGCCTTGGTATTTTTATGGTTGTTGTCCGTGGTACGGATATTTGGGAACCCCGAAAGGTACACATGGATTCGAAGGTCCAAGTCCACTGTACACCGAGGTCGAATAGGATATAATAAACTTTGTAAACGCTCGGTTGCAGAACCATGGACGCATATGTATTCGTATTACTCCTAAGTTTGTATACGCACGCCGACGCACTCATCGGGTTCGACTGCGGAGGGCAGCATTTGAACTCCACAACGATTTCCCTCCTGGATGCAGGGGATTGTGACATCAGCCTGAAGTCTCCCAACTCCACGAAAACTTATGTCCAGCTTCTCCAATTGGCGGATTACCAGCACGCGGATATCATCCAATGCAAAGTGGAGATATCCCGAACCATTTACTACTGTGGCATGCACTCCCACGTCTCAATCGTACATAATGGACAGTACGAATATCTATTGGATGTGAGCCACAAAAACTGCCTCCAAATGCATCAGGACGGCACATTATCATTGGGTCAAGGAGCCTACGTTACGGGGCTGCGTCCAAACTCTACGGATCTCCGAAGTGTCACCCTGGCGGGAAGAGTCTCCCAAGGAGGAGAATGTTCTGGTACCCAATTTTCGGATCCTTATGGCACTTGGGATAATGTAGTGGTACAGGCGGTCGCCAAAATCACCCTACGAACGGGAACCGCTGCCGTTAAGCTAGCAGCCGGCAAGATTACACTGAAATCTGGGACCACCTGCCCTCTTGGCGACGGTCACTGCGTCGACCTATCCGATGGACACACTTTCTGGGCGCCCATGCCGGTTCCAACATGTAACTTCGATCAATACGACGTTCTCTACGAAGGGTATGCGACAAAGACCTACGGGGAGGACCGCACCAAGCCGACCGTGTACTCCCTGACCACGCAGGAAATTACGTTCGCGCTGACAAGAACAACGGAACAACAGCTGTGCGGTTACGTCCTGTTGCGTACAGAGCACCCAAAATTATTCCTACTGGAAACGACGAAGGGCAACACCTTCAAGACTAGGAACAAAATCCCTGTCGACAACCTCGATATCTTCACATATGTGAATTCAAAATTCGTGTACGTGGAGAAACACCTCAGGACACAGATGACCACCCTCTACAACGACGTAATTACGCAAAAGTGCAAATTGGAGAGGCAAATTATCAAAAATGCCTTAGCATTGGGAAGGCTCGTGCCCGATGAATTTGCATACACACTCATGAAGAAGCCGGGGTACATGGCTGTTTCCGCGGGAGAGGTGGCACATGTCATTAAGTGCATCCCCGTGGAATTGACCATCAGGAAATCAGCAGATTGCTATTCGGAGCTGCCGGTGACTCACCGGAACCAATCGCTTTTCATAACACCGAAATCCAGAATATTGACCAGGATCGGAACGCAGCGGGAGTGCAGTTCTATCCTGCCCGTGATGTACCGGATCGAGGGGACCTGGTATAGGTTCACACCGACGCCCGTGGAAAACGTCGCCCCCGAGGTGATCAAACCGCTGACCAAGCCCACCTGGAAATATCTTACACCAGGAAAGCTGGCGACTAGCGGAATTTACTCCGAAAGCGATATCGAGGAATTGAGAGATCATATAATGTTCCCCGCCGAACGACCGGCCCTCTTGAATACCATAGCAAGAGGCGCGGCCGGACAAACCATTCCTCACGGTTCAGTCTCCCTGCTGAATCTCCTAGACGAGGAATCACTGAAGAGGATTGCGGAATCAACAGCTGAAAGAGTCTGGGGTGGATTTGTGACGTTTGGATCAGCCACCGCCGGAGTTCTAGGAATTTTCGTGCTGGTTCGCCTAGTGAAGCTGGTGATCGACACGCTGATCCACGGCTACGCCCTCCACTCCGTCTATGGCTGGAGCATTCATCTCCTGGGAGCGATATGGAGCTCGGTCGCACACCTGCTCATGCACATGGGAGGAACCCGACCAAGGACGGAATCCACCAACAGCGTAGAGCTGCAGAGCATCCAGGCCATCCACGAAGACCAACCGAAAGCTGCCCCGCGTCAGCCCGATGCGTTACGACAGGACTAAGTAAGAAAAAGCGCCTCGCGATTCGAAAAATTGTAACCTAAAGAATCCACACAGGCGATGTGTAAATTCTTTTTAATGGGGGGGAGGTGTTACGTCCTGCGTCCTCCACCCCTATATTTTTTCCGCATATTACTAATAATGTAAAGTACCATTACTCTCGCGACCGTTTTCAGGGCCGGCCTTCTCTATAATGGGGCCCGGGTGCAAGAAACCATATGGGGCCCTAAATTTGTAGTATTGCAATATGTCTTGTGCGTTATTTACATCTCTTTCATTCAAAATCAAATCCCGTATCCCAATGTGATAGAATATACTGTATTGTCAAGTTTCATGTGCAAGAGTACATATATTATTTTAGTTCTTGATCATGTTGGGGCCCCCTCAATCGCGGGGCCCCGGTGCATAGCATCCGCCGCACCTCCCAGATGGCCGGCCCCTGCGTTTATGGCATGGGTTATATTCCAGACCTAATCCAACCTGTCCCAACCTGTCCCAACCTGTCCCATCCCGTCCCAACCTGTCCCAACCCATATCAGACCTTTTCCAACCTGTTCCAGACCTGCCCAGACCCGCCCACATATACAGGCCTCACCCACGCCTGCCCTGTTGCCAATAATCTGTTAGTTTTAAGTTAGACTCGCTACCATTGACCTTTTGTAATGTACCATAGCTAGCGACCGTTGAACTCCCTTGATATCGGCGGAAATCGACAATTCACCTTTTTCCACAAGGATGTCGATGAGTCAATGTCGTTAATTTTAGGTTAGATTTACCACTAGCGACCGTCAGTATCGAGCCATGCTCGCCGATAACTCCGACCATTGAATTACCCACGACACCGGCGCAAGTCGATAAATATGTCTCTCCCGCTGTCGATAATTTTGTTTTCACCATTGCCGGTAATTCAATGTCGATAATTTTAGGTTAGACTTACCACCAGTGACCGTCGGTAACGAGCCATGTTTGCCGGTAACCCACGGTCACTGAATCTCTTGGGAACATATACGCTTACCATATGTTTAACAGCAGTAACGTTATACGCATTGTATCAGCCTCTAAGACAGGCAACGTACACGTAGGAGTATTCGTGTCCGTATAACCGCCTAGCACAGGCATATGTAATCCGCCTATCTCTTAAGTACATAAGCACCAAGCAGATCGACCGAAAGGAACGTTCGAGAAGCTTCGTGCTTATTCCCAACATATTATATATCACCTCGACCAGAGGCATAGTCGTAAGTCCGTAAGCCTCCTCAAGGCACATTCTTTCACGCGTTACGATAAGGCACGGACACCGGCTCGCTCGAGTTGCGCGCTCCCCATTCCATGCGATAAGGCACGGACGCCGGCTCGCTCGAGTTGCGCGCTCCCCATCCCACGCGATAAGGCACGCCGCGCTGAGTCAGCAAGATAAGGCACGGACGCTGGCTCGCTCGAGTCGCGCGCTCCCCATCCCACTGCGATAATGCTGACCACGCGCATTCCATCACGCGTGCGAAAGTCTAAGACCGAGCGTTCACAATGGGATTGCTGACGCAGCTCTCCCACTGCCGACGAGTCCCCGCCACTTTCCGAGCCGACGAGCTCCGCTGCAACGCCGGGACATTCAGTCTTCATCGCCGCGTCAACCAGTACGGTCACTTCAAACCCATTGCTCCGAGCTTAGTCTCACGCGTTCCGCCTTACGAGTTTATACTTCGGATAGTTAATCATTAGTACCCAGTGTTCACATCATTGTAGTAGATCTGTGTTTAATAAAATACTTTTACGCAACTTCGTGAACCATCTACCCTGACAGGCATCCAGCAAGGTAAGAATTTAAATCCTCATTATTCCACATTGTGATATCCTTCCGTAAGGGCAACCCGTGTGACTACTCGTGACCATCGTTATTTTAGTTAACTTCTAACAACATTGCTTTTTAAACTCAATCATTTACATTATTCTCGAGACTGTCGTAATCAACGTGGCATTTATTATATATTGTTGCAAATCTCGTGTACCACGTTTCACTATACGGGTATTCTGTGCGCTTAAGCCAGTCTTTATCGCCGCTTCGAACCGAACAGTCGCACCTCTCTAACAAGCAAGCCTTAAGCGTTACTAGTAGTCGACCTACACTCGAGTCTGTTAACAATAGAATCTGTGTAATACCAGTGTACAACCAACGCCGTCTTCAATGCATCTATAAGGTATTTGGTGCAGACTTATTCTCCTCTTTCCCACATCCAACGTGAGCGCAATTATTTCGTTTATTTAACTTTTGTTGAATCTTGCTAACGTTACAAATCTTTGGAAACATCGGACATTTACAATTCATTCGCGATAACCGAACTCCTTTCATATAACTCATTTATCCTTCCTAACCTGCCACTTTCTTCGAAATATCGGACAGTTATAATTCACCGGCGATCATTGAATACGGACGACGTCCTATTTGCTTTAAGTCAGTGACGTGTCACGAGCATTCAGTTGCTCGGCCGCTCTCTCAGTGTCCCCTGGATCAAGGCTAGGCGTTGAGTCGCTTGCCTTTCCGTAGTGATCTACCACCAACCGTAACCACAGTGCGTGACAGCCGACCAGCATTCAGTTGCTGGGCGCAGCCGACCAGCATTAAGTTGCTGGGCGCCAGCCGACCAGCATTAAGTTGCTGGGCGCCAGCGTACAGCTGCTGATTGCGCCAGCATACAGTTGCTGTTCCGCCAGCATACAGTTGCTGATTTCGCCATGGTACGGCCCCAAGGTTAGTAGTCACTGGTGCTCCCGACAGCACTACCCCTATGAAAATCATAAAGCAGAGAATATTCCGTTATTTAGGAGGTCGACCCTCGCAGCATCGCCGAGGACAACGACATACAAATATTAAACCAGTGTAACGTTCCTCTCTCAATAAAACCCTTTATTTTCGTTCTGCGCTCACGTTGCAAAATTTCCTACCTCCGAACCCTGTCAATTTTAGAATAAGTGTAAATCTCGGCGGTATAGGAATTACCGAGACGATATTAAGTATATTTGTGCGGTAGCCATTCCGACGTTTGACATATTTGTGCGGTAGCCATTCCGACGTTGATATTTTGGTACGGTAACCATTCCGGTTTTAGAGTCACATTTGTGCGGTACCCATTCCGACGTTGATATTTTTGGTACGGTAACCATTCCGGGTTTAGAGTCACATTTGTGCGGTAGCCATTCCGACGTTGATATTTTTGGTACGGTAACCATTCCGGGTTTAGAGTCACATTTGTGCGGTAGCCATTCCGACGTTGATATTTTTGGTACGGTAACCATTCCGGGTTTAGAGTCACATTTGTGCGGTACCCATTCCGACGTTGATATTTTTGGTACGGTAACCATTCCGGGTTTAGAGTCACATTTGTGCGGTAGCCATTCCGACGTTGATATTTTTGGTACGGTAACCATTCCGGGTTTAGAGTCACATTTGTGCGGTAGCCATTCCGACGTTGATATTTTTGGTACGGTAACCATTCCGGGTTTAGAGTCACATTTGTGCGGTAGCCATTCCGACGTTGATATATTTGGTACGGTAACCATTCCGGGTTTAGAGTCACATTCTGCGCGGTAGCCATTCCGACGATAAATAAATCTTGTGCGGTAACCAGTCCGACCAGTTAAGTAAGTTAGAAACACCCGGTAATAATACCGACTTCTGTAACACCTCCGCGCAAGGAAAGTAGATTGCGCTCCAAGTACCGACCGATTCAGCCGTCTGCTCTCGGGTCCCAGCTATACGCGGTGTATGCAGCGTGGCTAAAAACCGAGGACGTAACAGTATCTCGGACATCCGCGAGTTTTTCGCGTCGAAAACGTGCTCCCCGTGCGTTTTAGACGCTAAAAACGCGTATGACACTTGATTCGCACGAATCCGTTGAGAAATGGCCGAGATACGCCGTGTTACACTTGCGGACGATGAAATCTTGCTAGTTCTCGCGTTTTGCAAGCGCGACACACGATGCACCGCGTTTCGTTCGATTCGTTCAAGAACTCTCGTATCTCGGACATCCGCGAGTTTTTCGCGTCGAAAACGTGCTCCCCGTGCGTTTTAGACGCTAAAAACGCGTATGACACTTGATTCGTACGAATCCGTTGAGAAATGGCCGAGATACGCCGTGTTACACTTGCGGACGATGAAATCTTGCTAGTTCTCGCGTTTTGCAAGCGCGACACACGATGCACCGCGTTTCGTTCGATTCGTTCAAGAACTCTCGTATCTCGGACATCCGCGAGTTTTTCGCGTCGAAAACGTGCTCCCCGTGCGTTTTAGACGCTAAAAACGCGTATGACACTTGATTCGCACGAATCCGTTGAGAAATGGCCGAGATACGCCGTGTTACACTTGCGGACGATGAAATCTTGCTAGTTCTCGCGTTTTGCAAGCGCGACACACGATGTACCGCGTTTCGTTCGATTCGTTCAAGAACTCTCGTATCTCGGACATCCGCGAGTTTTTCGCGTCGAAAACGTGCTCCCCGTGCGTTTTAGACGCTAAAAACGCGTATGACACTTGATTCGCACGAATCCGTTGAGAAATGGCCGAGATACGCCGTGTTACACTTGCGGACGATGAAATCTTGCTAGTTCTCGCGTTTTGCAAGCGCGACACACGATGCACCGCGTATCGTTCGATTCGTTCAAGAACTCTCGTATCTCGGACATCCGCGAGTTTTTCGCGTCGAAAACGTGCTCCCCGTGCGTTTTAGACGCTAAAAACGCGTATGACACTTGATTCGCACGAATCCGTTGAGAAATGGCCGAGATACGCCGTGTTACACTTGCGGACGATGAAATCTTGCTAGTTCTCGCGTTTTGCAAGCGCGACACACGATGCACCGCGTTTCGTTCGATTCGTTCAAGAACTCTCGTATCTCGGACATCCGCGAGTTTTTCGCGTCGAAAACGTGCTCCCCGTGCGTTTTAGACGCTAAAAACGCGTATGACACTTGATTCGCACGAATCCGTTGAGAAATGGCCGAGATACGCCGTGTTACACTTGCGGACGATGAAATCTTGCTAGTTCTCGCGTTTTGCAAGCGCGACACACGATGCACCGCGTTTCGTTCGATTCGTTCAAGAACTCTCGTATCTCGGACATCCGCGAGTTTTTCGCGTCGAAAACGTGCTCCCCGTGCGTTTTAGACGCTAAAAACGCGTATGACACTTGATTCGCACGAATCCGTTGAGAAATGGCCGAGATACGCCGTGTTACACTTGCGGACGATGAAATCTTGCTAGTTCTCGCGTTTTGCAAGCGCGACACACGATGCACCGCGTTTCGTTCGATTCGTTCAAGAACTCTCGTATCTCGGACATCCGCGAGTTTTTCGCGTCGAAAACGTGCTCCCCGTGCGTTTTAGACGCTAAAAACGCGTATGACACTTGATTCGCACGAATCCGTTGAGAAATGGCCGAGATACGCCGTGTTACACTTGCGGACGATGAAATCTTGCTAGTTCCTGCGTTTTGCAAGCGCGACACACGATGCACCGCGTTTCGTTCGATTCGTTCAAGAACTCTCGTATCTCGGACATCCGCGAGTTTTTCGCGTCGAAAACGTGCTCCCCGTGCGTTTTAGACGCTAAAAACGCGTATGACACTTGATTCGCACGAATCCGTTGAGAAATGGCCGAGATACGCCGTGTTACACTTGCGGACGATGAAATCTTGCTAGTTCTCGCGTTTTGCAAGCGCGACACACGATGCACCGCGTTTCGTTCGATTCGTTCAAGAACTCTCGTATCTCGGACATCCGCGAGTTTTTCGCGTCGAAAACGTGCTCCCCGTGCGTTTTAGACGCTAAAAACGCGTATGACACTTGATTCGCACGAATCCGTTGAGAAATGGCCGAGATACGCCGTGTTACACTTGCGGACGATGAAATCTTGCTAGTTCTCGCGTTTTGCAAGCGCGACAACACGATGCACCGCGTTTCGTTCGATTCGTTCAAGAACTCTCGTATCTCGGACATCCGCGAGTTTTTCGCGTCGAAAACGTGCTCCCCGTGCGTTTTAGACGCTAAAAACGCGTATGACACTTGATTCGCACGAATCCGTTGAGAAATGGCCGAGATACGCCGTGTTACACTTGCGGACGATGAAATCTTGCTAGTTCTCGCGTTTTGCAAGCGCGACACACGATGTACCGCGTTTCGTTCGATTCGTTCAAGAACTCTCGTATCTCGGACATCCGCGAGTTTTTCGCGTCGAAAACGTGCTCCCCGTGCGTTTTAGACGCTAAAAACGCGTATGACACTTGATTCGCACGAATCCGTTGAGAAATGGCCGAGATACGCCGTGTTACACTTGCGGACGATGAAATCTTGCTAGTTCTCGCGTTTTGCAAGCGCGACACACGATGCACCGCGTATCGTTCGATTCGTTCAAGAACTCTCGTATCTCGGACATCCGCGAGTTTTTCGCGTCGAAAACGTGCTCCCCGTGCGTTTTAGACGCTAAAAACGCGTATGACACTTGATTCGCACGAATCCGTTGAGAAATGGCCGAGATACGCCGTGTTACACTTGCGGACGATGAAATCTTGCTAGTTCTCGCGTTTTGCAAGCGCGACACACGATGCACCGCGTTTCGTTCGATTCGTTCAAGAACTCTCGTATCTCGACATCCGCGAGTTTTTCGCGTCGAAAACGTGCTCCCGTGCGTTTTAGACGCTAAAAACGCGTATGACACTTGATTCGCACGAATCCGTTGAGAAATGGCCGAGATACGCCCGTGTTACACTTGCGGACGATGAAATCTTGCTAGTTCTCGCGTTTTGCAAGCGCGACACACGATGCACCGCGTTTCGTTCGATTCGTTCAAGACTCTCGTATCTCGGACATCCGCGAGTTTTTCGCGTCGAAAACGTGCTCCCCGTGCGTTTTAGACGCTAAAAACGCGTATGACACTTGATTCGCACGAATCCGTTGAGAAATGGCCGAGATACGCCGTGTTACACTTGCGGACGATGAAATCTTGCTAGTTCTCGCGTTTTGCAAGCGCGACACACGATGCACCGCGTTTCGTTCGATTCGTTCAAGAACTCTCGTATCTCGGACATCCGCGAGTTTTTCGCGTCGAAAACGTGCTCCCCGTGCGTTTTAGACGCTAAAAACGCGTATGACACTTGATTCGCACGAATCCGTTGAGAAATGGCCGAGATACGCCGTGTTACACTTGCGGACGATGAAATCTTGCTAGTTCTCGCGTTTTGCAAGCGCGACACACGATGCACCGCGTTTCGTTCGATTCGTTCAAGAACTCTCGTATCTCGGACATCCGCGAGTTTTTCGCGTCGAAAACGTGCTCCCCGTGCGTTTTAGACGCTAAAAACGCGTATGACACTTGATTCGCACGAATCCGTTGAGAAATGGCCGAGATACGCCGTGTTACACTTGCGGACGATGAAATCTTGCTAGTTCTCGCGTTTTGCAAGCGCGACACACGATGCACCGCGTTTCGTTCGATTCGTTCAAGAACTCTCGTATCTCGGACATCCGCGAGTTTTTCGCGTCGAAAACGTGCTCCCCGTGCGTTTTAGACGCTAAAAACGCGTATGACACTTGATTCGCACGAATCCGTTGAGAAATGGCCGAGATACGCCGTGTTACACTTGCGACGATGAAATCTTGCTAGTTCTCGCGTTTTGCAAGCGCGACACACGATGCACCGCGTTTCGTTCGATTCGTTCAAGAACTCTCGTATCTCGGACATCCGCGAGTTTTTCGCGTCGAAAACGTGCTCCCCGTGCGTTTTAGACGCTAAAAACGCGTATGACACTTGATTCGCACGAATCCGTTGAGAAATGGCCGAGATACGCCGTGTTACACTTGCGGACGATGAAATCTTGCTAGTTCTCGCGTTTTGCAAGCGCGACACACGATGCACCGCGTTTCGTTCGATTCGTTCAAGAACTCTCGTATCTCGGACATCCGCGAGTTTTTCGCGTCGAAAACGTGCTCCCCGTGCGTTTTAGACGCTAAAAACGCGTATGACACTTGATTCGCACGAATCCGTTGAGAAATGGCCGAGATACGCCGTGTTACACTTGCGGACGATGAAATCTTGCTAGTTCTCGCGTTTTGCAAGCGCGACACACGATGCACCGCGTTTCGTTCGATTCGTTCAAGAACTCTCGTATCTCGGACATCCGCGAGTTTTTCGCGTCGAAAACGTGCTCCCCGTGCGTTTTAGACGCTAAAAACGCGTATGACACTTGATTCGCACGAATCCGTTGAGAAATGGCCGAGATACGCCGTGTTACACTTGCGGACGATGAAATCTTGCTAGTTCTCGCGTTTTGCAAGCGCGACACACGATGCACCGCGTTTCGTTCGATTCGTTCAAGAACTCTCGTATCTCGGACATCCGCGAGTTTTTCGCGTCGAAAACGTGCTCCCCGTGCGTTTTAGACGCTAAAAACGCGTATGACACTTGATTCGCACGAATCCGTTGAGAAATGGCTGAGATACGCCGTGTTACACTTGCGGACGATGAAATCTTGCTAGTTCTCGCGTTTTGCAAGCGCGACACACGATGCACCGCGTTTCGTTCGATTCGTTCAAGAACTCTCGTATCTCGGACATCCGCGAGTTTTTCGCGTCGAAAACGTGCTCCCCGTGCGTTTTAGACGCTAAAAACGCGTATGACACTTGATTCGCACGAATCCGTTGAGAAATGGCCGAGATACGCCGTGTTACACTTGCGGACGATGAAATCTTGCTAGTTCTCGCGTTTTGCAAGCGCGACACACGATGCACCGCGTTTCGTTCGATTCGTTCAAGAACTCTCGTATCTCGGACATCCGCGAGTTTTTCGCGTCGAAAACGTGCTCCCCGTGCGTTTTAGACGCTAAAAACGCGTATGACACTTGATTCGCACGAATCCGTTGAGAAATGGCCGAGATACGCCGTGTTACACTTGCGGACGATGAAATCTTGCTAGTTCTCGCGTTTTGCAAGCGCGACACACGATGCACCGCGTTTCGTTCGATTCGTTCAAGAACTCTCGTATCTCGGACATCCGCGAGTTTTTCGCGTCGAAAACGTGCTCCCCGTGCGTTTTAGACGCTAAAAACGCGTATGACACTTGATTCGCACGAATCCGTTGAGAAATGGCCGAGATACGCCGTGTTACACTTGCGGACGATGAAATCTTGCTAGTTCTCGCGTTTTGCAAGCGCGACACACGATGCACCGCGTTTCGTTCGATTCGTTCAAGAACTCTCGTATCTCGGACATCCGCGAGTTTTTCGCGTCGAAAACGTGCTCCCCGTGCGTTTTAGACGCTAAAAACGCGTATGACACTTGATTCGCACGAATCCGTTGAGAAATGGCCGAGATACGCCGTGTTACACTTGCGGACGATGAAATCTTGCTAGTTCTCGCGTTTTGCAAGCGCGACACACGATGCACCGCGTTTCGTTCGATTCGTTCAAGAACTCTCGTATCTCGGACATCCGCGAGTTTTTCGCGTCGAAAACGTGCTCCCCGTGCGTTTTAGACGCTAAAAACGCGTATGACACTTGATTCGCACGAATCCGTTGAGAAATGGCCGAGATACGCCGTGTTACACTTGCGGACGATGAAATCTTGCTAGTTCTCGCGTTTTGCAAGCGCGACACACGATGCACCGCGTTTCGTTCGATTCGTTCAAGAACTCTCGTATCTCGGACATCCGCGAGTTTTTCGCGTCGAAAACGTGCTCCCCGTGCGTTTTAGACGCTAAAAACGCGTATGACACTTGATTCGCACGAATCCGTTGAGAAATGGCCGAGATACGCCGTGTTACACTTGCGGACGATGAAATCTTGCTAGTTCTCGCGTTTTGCAAGCGCGACACACGATGCACCGCGTTTCGTTCGATTCGTTCAAGAACTCTCGTATCTCGGACATCCGCGAGTTTTTCGCGTCGAAAACGTGCTCCCCGTGCGTTTTAGACGCTAAAAACGCGTATGACACTTGATTCGCACGAATCCGTTGAGAAATGGCCGAGATACGCCGTGTTACACTTGCGGACGATGAAATCTTGCTAGTTCTCGCGTTTTGCAAGCGCGACACACGATGCACCGCGTTTCGTTCGATTCGTTCAAGAACTCTCGTATCTCGGACATCCGCGAGTTTTTCGCGTCGAAAACGTGCTCCCCGTGCGTTTTAGACGCTAAAAACGCGTATGACACTTGATTCGCACGAATCCGTTGAGAAATGGCCGAGATACGCCGTGTTACACTTGCGGACGATGAAATCTTGCTAGTTCTCGCGTTTTGCAAGCGCGACACACGATGCACCGCGTTTCGTTCGATTCGTTCAAGAACTCTCGTATCTCGGACATCCGCGAGTTTTTCGCGTCGAAAACGTGCTCCCCGTGCGTTTTAGACGCTAAAAACGCGTATGACACTTGATTCGCACGAATCCGTTGAGAAATGGCCGAGATACGCCGTGTTACACTTGCGGACGATGAAATCTTGCTAGTTCTCGCGTTTTGCAAGCGCGACACACGATGCACCGCGTTTCGTTCGATTCGTTCAAGAACTCTCGTATCTCGGACATCCGCGAGTTTTTCGCGTCGAAAACGTGCTCCCCGTGCGTTTTAGACGCTAAAAACGCGTATGACACTTGATTCGCACGAATTCCGTTGAGAAATGGCCGAGATACGCCGTGTTACACTTGCGGACGATGAAATCTTGCTAGTTCTCGCGTTTTGCAAGCGCGACACACGATGCACCGCGTTTCGTTCGATTCGTTCAAGAACTCTCGTATCTCGGACATCCGCGAGTTTTTCGCGTCGAAAACGTGCTCCCCGTGCGTTTTAGACGCTAAAAACGCGTATGACACTTGATTCGCACGAATCCGTTGAGAAATGGCCGAGATACGCCGTGTTACACTTGCGGACGATGAAATCTTGCTAGTTCTCGCGTTTTGCAAGCGCGACACACGATGCACCGCGTTTCGTTCGATTCGTTCAAGAACTCTCGTATCTCGGACATCCGCGAGTTTTTCGCGTCGAAAACGTGCTCCCCGTGCGTTTTAGACGCTAAAAACGCGTATGACACTTGATTCGCACGAATCCGTTGAGAAATGGCCGAGATACGCCGTGTTACACACTGCGGACGATGAAATCTTGCTAGTTCTCGCGTTTTGCAAGCGCGACACACGATGCACCGCGTTTCGTTCGATTCGTTCAAGAACTCTCGTATCTCGGACATCCGCGAGTTTTTCGCGTCGAAAACGTGCTCCCCGTGCGTTTTAGACGCTAAAAACGCGTATGACACTTGATTCGCACGAATCCGTTGAGAAATGGCCGAGATACGCCGTGTTACACTTGCGGACGATGAAATCTTGCTAGTTCTCGCGTTTTGCAAGCGCGACACACGATGCACCGCGTTTCGTTCGATTCGTTCAAGAACTCTCGTATCTCGGACATCCGCGAGTTTTTCGCGTCGAAAACGTGCTCCCGTGCGTTTTAGACGCTAAAAACGCGTATGACACTTGATTCGCACGAATCCGTTGAGAAATGGCCGAGATACGCCGTGTTACACTTGCGGACGATGAAATCTTGCTAGTTCTCGCGTTTTGCAAGCGCGACACACGATGCACCGCGTTTCGTTCGATTCGTTCAAGAACTCTCGTATCTCGGACATCCGCGAGTTTTTCGCGTCGAAAACGTGCTCCCCGTGCGTTTTAGACGCTAAAAACGCGTATGACACTTGATTCGCACGAATCCGTTGAGAAATGGCCGAGATACGCCGTGTTACACTTGCGGACGATGAAATCTTGCTAGTTCTCGCGTTTTGCAAGCGCGACACACGATGCACCGCGTTTCGTTCGATTCGTTCAAGAACTCTCGTATCTCGGACATCCGCGAGTTTTTCGCGTCGAAAACGTGCTCCCCGTGCGTTTTAGACGCTAAAAACGCGTATGACACTTGATTCGCACGAATCCGTTGAGAAATGGCCGAGATACGCCGTGTTACACTTGCGGACGATGAAATCTTGCTAGTTCTCGCGTTTTGCAAGCGCGACACACGATGCACCGCGTTCCGTTCGATTCGTTCGAGAACTCTCGTATCTCGGACATCCGCGAGTTTTTCGCGTCGAAAACGTGCTCCCCGTGCGTTTTAGACGCTAAAAACGCGTATGACACTTGATTCGCACGAATCCGTTGAGAAATGGCCGAGATACGCCGTGTTACACTTGCGGACGATGAAATCTTGCTAGTTCTCGCGTTTTGCAAGCGCGACACACGATGCACCGCGTTTCGTTCGATTCGTTCAAGAACTCTCGTATCTCGGACATCCGCGAGTTTTTCGCGTCGAAAACGTGCTCCCCGTGCGTTTTAGACGCTAAAAACGCGTATGACACTTGATTCGCACGAATCCGTTGAGAAATGGCCGAGATACGCCGTGTTACACTTGCGGACGATGAAATCTTGCTAGTTCTCGCGTTTTGCAAGCGCGACACACGATGCACCGCGTTTCGTTCGATTCGTTCAAGAACTCTCGTATCTCGGACATCCGCGAGTTTTTCGCGTCGAAAACGTGCTCCCCGTGCGTTTTAGACGCTAAAAACGCGTATGACACTTGATTCGCACGAATCCGTTGAGAAATGGCCGAGATACGCCGTGTTACACTTGCGGACGATGAAATCTTGCTAGTTCTCGCGTTTTGCAAGCGCGACACACGATGCACCGCGTTTCGTTCGATTCGTTCAAGAACTCTCGTATCTCGGACATCCGCGAGTTTTTCGCGTCGAAAACGTGCTCCCCGTGCGTTTTAGACGCTAAAAACGCGTATGACACTTGATTCGCACGAATCCGTTGAGAAATGGCCGAGATACGCCGTGTTACACTTGCGGACGATGAAATCTTGCTAGTTCTCGCGTTTTGCACGCGCGACACACGATGCACCTCGTTTCGTTCGATTCGTTCAAGAACTCTCGTATCTCGGACATCCGCGAGTTTTTCGCGTCGAAAACGTGCTCCCCGTGCGTTTTAGACGCTAAAAACGCGTATGACACTTGATTCGCACGAATCCGTTGAGAAATGGCCGAGATACGCCGTGTTACACTTGCGGACGATGAAATCTTGCTAGTTCTCGCGTTTTGCAAGCGCGACACACGATGCACCGCGTTTCGTTCGATTCGTTCAAGAACTCTCGTATCTCGGACATCCGCGAGTTTTTCGCGTCGAAAACGTGCTCCCCGTGCGTTTTAGACGCTAAAAACGCGTATGACACTTGATTCGCACGAATCCGTTGAGAAATGGCCGAGATACGCCGTGTTACACTTGCGGACGATGAAATCTTGCTAGTTCTCGCGTTTTGCACGCGCGACACACGATGCACCGCGTTTCGTTCGATTCGTTCAAGAACTCTCGTATCTCGGACATCCGCGAGTTTTTCGCGTCGAAAACGTGCTCCCCGTGCGTTTTAGACGCTAAAAACGCGTATGACACTTGATTCGCACGAATCCGTTGAGAAATGGCCGAGATACGCCGTGTTACACTTGCGGACGATGAAATCTTGCTAGTTCTCGCGTTTTGCAAGCGCGACACACGATGCACCGCGTTTCGTTCGATTCGTTCAAGAACTCTCGTATCTCGGACATCCGCGAGTTTTTCGCGTCGAAAACGTGCTCCCCGTGCGTTTTAGACGCTAAAAACGCGTATGACACTTGATTCGCACGAATCCGTTGAGAAATGGCCGAGATACGCCGTGTTACACTTGCGGACGATGAAATCTTGCTAGTTCTCGCGTTTTGCAAGCGCGACACACGATGCACCGCGTTTCGTTCGATTCGTTCAAGAACTCTCGTATCTCGGACATCCGCGAGTTTTTCGCGTCGAAAACGTGCTCCCCGTGCGTTTTAGACGCTAAAAACGCGTATGACACTTGATTCGCACGAATCCGTTGAGAAATGGCCGAGATACGCCGTGTTACACTTGCGGACGATGAAATCTTGCTAGTTCTCGCGTTTTGCAAGCGCGACACACGATGCACCGCGTTTCGTTCGATTCGTTCAAGAACTCTCGTATCTCGGACATCCGCGAGTTTTTCGCGTCGAAAACGTGCTCCCCGTGCGTTTTAGACGCTAAAAACGCGTATGACACTTGATTCGCACGAATCCGTTGAGAAATGGCCGAGATACGCCGTGTTGTTACGTCCTGCGTCCTCCACCACAATTTTTTTCGCCTAAAATAAATAATGCTAAGGATTAAGCTTCCGCAGACACTCTCGCACATACGCATGGCAACAACTAGTCATAAGTATTTAATAGAACCGATTAATACACATATCGTTGATAAGTACAGTATGTGTTCAAGGTCCGTAAACCTACAGATAGAGAACCAAAATCGGTAACCCAACTTGTAAATTCTCATCGATAAATGACGATAACTTTATTTTCCACCGTTGCCGGTAATTCAATGTCGATAATTTTAGGTTAGACTTACCACCAGTGACCGTCGGTAACGAGCCATGTTTGCCGGTAACCCACGGTCACTGAATCTCTCGGGAACATATACGCTTACCATATGTTTAACAGCAGTAACGTTATACGCATTGTATCAGCCTCTAAGACAGGCAGCGTACACGTAGGAGTATTCGTGTCCGTATAACCGCCTAGCACAGGCATATGTAATCCGCCTATCTCTTAAGTACATAAGCACCAAGCAGATCGACCGAAAGGAACGTTCGAGAAGCTTCGTGCTTATTCCCAACATATTATATATCACCTCGACCAGAGGCATAGTCGTAAGTCCGTAAGCCTCCTCAAGGCACATTCTTTCACGCGTTACGATAAGGCACGGACACCGGCTCGCTCGAGTTGCGCGCTCCCCATTCCATGCGATAAGGCACGGACGCCGGCTCGCTCGAGTTGCGCGCTCCCCATCCCACGCGATAAGGCACGCCGCGCTGAGTCAGCAAGATAAGGCACGGACGCTGGCTCGCTCGAGTCGCGCGCTCCCCATCCCACTGCGATAATGCTGACCACGCGCATTCCATCACGCGTGCGAAAGTCTAAGATCGAGCGTTCACAATGGGATTGCTGACGCAGCTCTCCCACTGCCGACGAGTCCCCGCCACTTTCCGAGCCGACGAGCTCCGCTGCAACGCCGGGACATTCAGTCTTCATCGCCGCGTCAACCAGTACGGTCACTTCAAACACATTGCTCCGAGCTTAGTCTCACGCGTTCCGCCTTACGAGTTTATACTTCGGATAGTTAATCATTAGTACCCAGTGTTCACATCATTGTAGTAGATCTGTGTTTAATAAAATACTTTTACGCAACTTCGTGAACCATCTACCCTGACAGGCATCCAGCAAGGTAAGAATTTAATTCCTCATCATTCCACATTGTGATATCCTTCCGTAAGGGCAACCCGTGTGACTACTCGTGACCATCGTTATTTTAATTAACTTCTAACAACATTGTTTTTAAACTCAATCATTTACATTAACACCAGTGTACAAACCAACGCCGTCTTCAATACAACTATAAGGTATTTGGTGCAGTCTTATTCTCCTCTTTCCCACACCCAACGTGAGCGCAATTATTTCGTTTATTTAACTTTTATTGAATCTTCCTAACGTTACAAATCTTTGCAAACATCGGGCATTTACAATTCATTCGCGATAACCGAACTCCTTTCATATAACTTATTCATCCTTCCTAACCTGCCACTTTCCTCGAAATATCGGACAGTTATAATTCACCGGCGATCATTGAATACGGACGACGTCCTATTAACCGAGTGTTCTCTGTGCTTTAAGACAGGGACGTGTCACGAGCATTCAGTTGCTCGGCCACTCTCTTAGTGTCCCCTGGATCGCGGCTGGGCATTCAGTTGCTTGCCTTTCCGCAGTGATCTACACCAACCGTAACCACAGTCCGCGCCAGCCGACCAGCATTAAGTTGCTGGGCGCAGCCGACCAGCATTAAGTTGCTGGGCGCCAGCCGACCAGCATTAAGTTGCTGGGCGCCAGCGTACAGCCGCTGATTGCGCCAGCATAGAGTTGCTGTTCCGCCAGCATACAGTTGCTGATTCCGCCATGGTACGGCCCCAAGGTTAGTAGACACTGGTGCTCCCGACAGCACCTCCCCTATTAAAATCATAAAGCAGAGAATATTCCGTTATTTAGGAAGTCGACCCTCGCAGCATCGCCGAGGACGACGACGTACAAATATTAAACTAGTGTAACGTTCCTCTCTCAATAAAACCCTTTATTTTCGTTCTGCGCTCGCGTTGCATAATTTCCTACCTCCGAACCCTGTCAATCTTAGAATAAGTATAAATCTCGGCGGTATAGGAATTACCGAGACAATATTAAGTATATTTGTGCGGTAGCCATTCCGACGTTTGATATATTTGTGCGGTAGCCATTCCGACGTTGATATTTTTGGTACGGTAACCATTCCGGGTTTAGAGTCACATTTGCGCGGTAGCCATTCCGACGTTGATATTTTTGGTACGGTAACCATTCCGGGTTTAGAGTCACATTTGTGCGGTAGCCATTCCGACGTTGATATTTTTGGTACGGTAACCATTCCGGGTTTAGAGTCACATTTGCGCGGTAGCCATTCCGACGTTGATATTTTTGGTACGGTAACCATTCCGGGTTTAGAGTCACATTTGTGCGGTAGCCATTCCGACGTTGATATTTTTGGTACGGTAACCATTCCGGGTTTAGAGTCACATTTGTGCGGTAGCCATTCCGACGTTGATATTTTTGGTACGGTAACCATTCCGGGTTTAGAGTCACATTTGTGCGGTAGCCATTCCGACGTTGATATTTTTGGTACGGTAACCATTCCGGGTTTAGAGTCACATTTGTGCGGTAGCCATTCCGACGTTGATATTTTTGGTACGGTAACCATTCCGGGTTTAGAGTCACATTTGTGCGGTAGCCATTCCGACGTTGATATTTTTGGTACGGTAACCATTCCGGGTTTAGAGTCACATTCTGCGCGGTAGCCATTCCGACGATAAATAAATCTCGTGCGGTAACCAGTCCGACCAGTCAAGTAAGTTAGAAACACCCGGCAATAATACCGACTTCTGTAACACCTCCGCGCAAGGAAAGTAGATTGCGCTCCAAGTACCGACCGATTCAGCCGTCTGCTCTCGGGTCCCAGCTATACGCGGTGTATGCAGCGTGGCTAAAAACCGAGGACGTAACAGAGAGAAATAAAAATTTGGTGTCAGAAGTGGGATACGCCAGACGGATTATTCGGTGTATATTCGCGAGATAATTAGTCAAGGAAAATGTCTCACGAGGCAAGTCAGACAAGCAGCCGTCTCATGACGGAGGCCGAAGTTGCCGAAATACAAGATAAATTGATTGCGAGGGAGAGTCAATTAGCGGAACAAGCCGCTTTGATCCGAACATTACAAGCGGAGAAAGATACGACGAGGGGACAAACGGAACCAAGCCTTTCGCATTTACTCAACTCCTTGACACTCAAAGTGGACGAAGCGACGGAAGGTCCGGGACATGAAGACACGGAATCTGCTCAAGCGAGACCACCCCGAGCAACGACCTCCCACGACGCGGGAAGTCGCAGAACATCAAACCTCAGAAGAGATCCTTCCCCCTCGTCCACCCCTGGAATTGGAATTAAGGACGCTTTAGAAATTGTCCCCACCTATGACGGATACAAATTATCGATATTCCAATTCTCGCGCGCTTGCGAACGGGCTCGCGATTTATTATCCCCGCGGCTGGAAAACAGCCTAACGCAAATGATTATTAATAAACTCCGTGGACATGCGTTCCAAGTTATAGAGGATACGGACATCCTTACAGTTAGCGAATTGACGGACCAGCTAAAGAGCGTTTTTGGTCCCAAAAAGTCAGTGAACCAATACCGCGGCGAATTAGGTAATATTTTCAAACGACCCAACGAACATATTTTGGACTACGTCGGTCGCATCAATGACCTAAAGACAGCCATTACGGACGGAGAACGACAAGTTCACGGAAGATTAACCCTTGCGATGAAAGAAGCAATAGAACTAGACGTCTTGGAAAGCTTCATTAGCGGCCTACCCGCCGACATCCAAATTAGACTCCGGGTGCAAGGATATGAGACTCTCGACGACGCGTTTGTGAAGTGTAACCAGATTGACAGGACGATAGAAACGGAGAACAGCCGTCACAGAACGCAACCACCGCGAGAGCAATTTAGACGGGATCCCAGGCCATCGCAATTCGAGCCACGAAACCCGTAACCGCCGCGTCAATTTGAGAGACCCTGGACGACGCGATCCACTCTCTGTTAGACGTCGCGATAGAGTTGCAATTAGATAGCATTAGTATCGGGCATACGCCATACGTCGATAACGTATCTTGGCTAGACATTAGGACTTCAATCGTGGGAATATTTTCAGGACACTGTCTAACCCTTAACGTTTGCAAGGGATTAGTGTCAATCCCTGATAACTCTTCGAGAAGCGACATAATCAAAGAGTACCACGCATCAGCAATGGACGGCCACAAAGGCGTAACGAATTTATTTTAACGATGCAAGATCTCCTGACCAAATATTGCATCGCAGTCCCGCTGAAAAACGCCCAAGCAATTCCCATTGGCGATGCTATGATCAAAAATCTGATATGCCGCTTCGGAGCGCCCAGGGCGATTCTGACCGACCAAGGTGCGTCCTTCACCTCGGCCGTGTTTAAATACCTAGCTCGTAAGTTTCACATAACAAGATGCCGAACGACGGCATACTACCCGCAGTCAAACGGTTCACTAGAGCGATCACACCACGTCCTGGCGGAGTACTTAAAACAGTAATCGATGAAAGAAACGATTGGGACCAATGGACCGATCTCGCGATATTCTCTTATAACACAAGCGTCCACGAAGGGACGAAATTTACACCGCACGAATTGGTCTTCGGTAGACTCGCGCGTATCCCCTCAAGCCACCCGTACATTGAAGAAGGGATCGATGTAACACACCGGGAATATTTAGAGACCCTTTTTCATCAAATCCAGGACCTGCAGGAGATCGCTCGAAGCCATTTGATCAGGGCTAAGGAGAGGTCTAAAGAGTACTATGACCGGCGCGTTAACCCCCAGAATTTTAAGGTGGGAGATCGGGTATTCCTCCTAAAGGAACCCTTAAAAGGTAAATTCGCGGATCAGTACACAGGCTCGCACGAAGTCCTAGAGGTACTACCAAACAATAATGCAAAAATTGATTTTAGGGGAAACCCCCGCGTCGTACATATAAATAAGCTAAAGTCAAGCCGAGTTAAGTAGAAATAAAACAATACCAACTACCTGCGAATTTATGTGTACAAGTCCCACTAGAATCGCGAAATTTATAACACTGTGGTAAGACCATATATCGAGACACTCGACAGGTACACATGAATTTAAAGGTCCCGAGTTCGCTGTACACCGAAACCTAGGCGTACAATACAAAATTTGTATATTCGGTTGCAGATACATGCACGTTTTCGTAGTCATTTTACTCCTAAGCATATATCTACTCGCGTTGATGCGCTATCGGGTTCGACTGCGGAAGGCAACATCTGAATTCCACAACGAACATCCTCCCCGGATACGAGGGACTGCTACATCACCCTGAAGTCTCCCAACTCCACGAGGAGTTACGTCCAGCTCCTCCAATTGGCGCATCACCAGCACGCAGATATCATCCAAAGTAAAGTGGAGATATCGCGGACCATTCACTACTGCGGCATGCACTCTCACATCTCGGTCGTACATAATGGACAGTACGAATATCTGTCAGATGTGAGCCACAAAAACTGCATCCGTGCACAGGAGGAAGCTCCCAGCCGGTTGCACTCTCATCGGGGGAGCCCCGCACCGTTAACACGGTGGCAATGGGGTCTCCGATCCCACGAGGAGTTGCATCAACACCGCCTGGCCGCGTATAATCACATCGCACTCGTCCTCCGTTGCACACTCCGAACATAAGTGTTCGTCCCTGCAATTCCAACATTCGGCGGGAGATGTGGCACATGTCATCACATAACGCCCTCCGCCGAACGACCGGCCCTCTTGAATACCATAGCAAGAGGCGCGTCCGGACAAAACATTCTTCACGACGAGGAATCACTGGAAATTATTGCGGAATCAACAGCTGAAAGTATCCGGGGTGGATTTGTGATCAGCCACCGCCAGAGATCTCGGAATTTTTGTGCTGGTCCGCCTAGCGAAGCTGGTAATCGACACGCTGATTCCCGGGTACGTCTTCCATCACGTATACGGATGGAGTATCCACCTTTATGGAGCAATAAGGAGTTCGACCGTTCACCTGTTGCTGCACATCAGCAGGACAAGGCCAACGGCGGAAAAGACTGACAACGTGGAGCTACAGGACATCCGAGCCACACCCACGAAGACCCACCGAAAACTGCCCCGCGTTAGCCCGATGCGTCAAGCCATGACGAGATACGAGAGAGTGTCCTGCGAATGGAGAAAATGTAATCTAAAGAATTCACACAATTAATGTGTAAATTCTTTTTCCAAGGGGGGAGGTGTTACGTCCTGCGTCCTCCACCACAATTTTTTTCGCCTAAAATAAATAATGCTAAGGATTAAGCTTCCGCAGACACTCTCGCACATACGCATGGCAACAACTAGTCATAAGTATTTAATAGAACCGATTAATACACATATCGTTGATAAGTACAGTATGTGTTCAAGGTCCGTAAACCTACAGATAGAGAACCAAAATCGGTAACCCAACTTGTAAATTCTCATCGATAAATGACGATAACTTTATTTTCCACCGTTGCCGGTAATTCAATGTCGATAATTTTAGGTTAGACTTACCACCAGTGACCGTCGGTAACGAGCCATGTTTGCCGGTAACCCACGGTCACTGAATCTCTCGGGAACATATACGCTTACCATATGTTTAACAGCAGTAACGTTATACGCATTGTATCAGCCTCTAAGACAGGCAGCGTACACGTAGGAGTATTCGTGTCCGTATAACCGCCTAGCACAGGCATATGTAATCCGCCTATCTCTTAAGTACATAAGCACCAAGCAGATCGACCGAAAGGAACGTTCGAGAAGCTTCGTGCTTATTCCCAACATATTATATATCACCTCGACCAGAGGCATAGTCGTAAGTCCGTAAGCCTCCTCAAGGCACATTCTTTCACGCGTTACGATAAGGCACGGACACCGGCTCGCTCGAGTTGCGCGCTCCCCATTCCATGCGATAAGGCACGGACGCCGGCTCGCTCGAGTTGCGCGCTCCCCATCCCACGCGATAAGGCACGCCGCGCTGAGTCAGCAAGATAAGGCACGGACGCTGGCTCGCTCGAGTCGCGCGCTCCCCATCCCACTGCGATAATGCTGACCACGCGCATTCCATCACGCGTGCGAAAGTCTAAGATCGAGCGTTCACAATGGGATTGCTGACGCAGCTCTCCCACTGCCGACGAGTCCCCGCCACTTTCCGAGCCGACGAGCTCCGCTGCAACGCCGGGACATTCAGTCTTCATCGCCGCGTCAACCAGTACGGTCACTTCAAACACATTGCTCCGAGCTTAGTCTCACGCGTTCCGCCTTACGAGTTTATACTTCGGATAGTTAATCATTAGTACCCAGTGTTCACATCATTGTAGTAGATCTGTGTTTAATAAAATACTTTTACGCAACTTCGTGAACCATCTACCCTGACAGGCATCCAGCAAGGTAAGAATTTAATTCCTCATCATTCCACATTGTGATATCCTTCCGTAAGGGCAACCCGTGTGACTACTCGTGACCATCGTTATTTTAATTAACTTCTAACAACATTGTTTTTAAACTCAATCATTTACATTAACACCAGTGTACAAACCAACGCCGTCTTCAATACAACTATAAGGTATTTGGTGCAGTCTTATTCTCCTCTTTCCCACACCCAACGTGAGCGCAATTATTTCGTTTATTTAACTTTTATTGAATCTTCCTAACGTTACAAATCTTTGCAAACATCGGGCATTTACAATTCATTCGCGATAACCGAACTCCTTTCATATAACTTATTCATCCTTCCTAACCTGCCACTTTCCTCGAAATATCGGACAGTTATAATTCACCGGCGATC
This sequence comes from Priocnemis perturbator, assembly GCA_963942575.1. Taxonomy (NCBI): domain Eukaryota; kingdom Metazoa; phylum Arthropoda; class Insecta; order Hymenoptera; family Pompilidae; genus Priocnemis; species Priocnemis perturbator. The sequence continues at coordinate 51,428 of CAWWDK010000330.1, read as the reverse complement.
ATTGAATACGGACGACGTCCTATTAACCGAGTGTTCTCTGTGCTTTAAGACAGGGACGTGTCACGAGCATTCAGTTGCTCGGCCACTCTCTTAGTGTCCCCTGGATCGCGGCTGGGCATTCAGTTGCTTGCCTTTCCGCAGTGATCTACCACCAACCGTAACCACAGTCCGCGCCAGCCGACCAGCATTAAGTTGCTGGGCGCAGCCGACCAGCATTAAGTTGCTGGGCGCCAGCCGACCAGCATTAAGTTGCTGGGCGCCAGCGTACAGCCGCTGATTGCGCCAGCATAGAGTTGCTGTTCCGCCAGCATACAGTTGCTGATTCCGCCATGGTACGGCCCCAAGGTTAGTAGACACTGGTGCTCCCGACAGCACCTCCCCTATTAAAATCATAAAGCAGAGAATATTCCGTTATTTAGGAAGTCGACCCTCGCAGCATCGCCGAGGACGACGACGTACAAATATTAAACTAGTGTAACGTTCCTCTCTCAATAAAACCCTTTATTTTCGTTCTGCGCTCGCGTTGCATAATTTCCTACCTCCGAACCCTGTCAATCTTAGAATAAGTATAAATCTCGGCGGTATAGGAATTACCGAGACAATATTAAGTATATTTGTGCGGTAGCCATTCCGACGTTTGATATATTTGTGCGGTAGCCATTCCGACGTTGATATTTTTGGTACGGTAACCATTCCGGGTTTAGAGTCACATTTGCGCGGTAGCCATTCCGACGTTGATATTTTTGGTACGGTAACCATTCCGGGTTTAGAGTCACATTTGTGCGGTAGCCATTCCGACGTTGATATTTTTGGTACGGTAACCATTCCGGGTTTAGAGTCACATTTGCGCGGTAGCCATTCCGACGTTGATATTTTTGGTACGGTAACCATTCCGGGTTTAGAGTCACATTTGTGCGGTAGCCATTCCGACGTTGATATTTTTGGTACGGTAACCATTCCGGGTTTAGAGTCACATTTGTGCGGTAGCCATTCCGACGTTGATATTTTTGGTACGGTAACCATTCCGGGTTTAGAGTCACATTTGTGCGGTAGCCATTCCGACGTTGATATTTTTGGTACGGTAACCATTCCGGGTTTAGAGTCACATTTGTGCGGTAGCCATTCCGACGTTGATATTTTTGGTACGGTAACCATTCCGGGTTTAGAGTCACATTTGTGCGGTAGCCATTCCGACGTTGATATTTTTGGTACGGTAACCATTCCGGGTTTAGAGTCACATTCTGCGCGGTAGCCATTCCGACGATAAATAAATCTCGTGCGGTAACCAGTCCGACCAGTCAAGTAAGTTAGAAACACCCGGCAATAATACCGACTTCTGTAACACCTCCGCGCAAGGAAAGTAGATTGCGCTCCAAGTACCGACCGATTCAGCCGTCTGCTCTCGGGTCCCAGCTATACGCGGTGTATGCAGCGTGGCTAAAAACCGAGGACGTAACAGTGTTACACTTGCGGACGATGAAATCTTGCTAGTTCTCGCGTTTTGCAAGCGCGACACACGATGCACCGCGTTTCGTTCGATTCGTTCAAGAACTCTCGTATCTCGGACATCCGCGAGTTTTTCGCGTCGAAAACGTGCTCCCCGTGCGTTTTAGACGCTAAAAACGCGTGTGACACTTGATTCGCACGAATCCGTTGAGAAATGGCCGAGATACGCCGTGTTACACTTGCGGACGATGAAATCTTGCTAGTTCTCGCGTTTTGCAAGCGCGACACACGATGCACCGCGTTTCGTTCGATTCGTTCAAGAACTCTCGTATCTCGGACATCCGCGAGTTTTTCGCGTCGAAAACGTGCTCCCCGTGCGTTTTAGACGCTAAAAACGCGTATGACACTTGATTCGCACGAATCCGTTGAGAAATGGCCGAGATACGCCGTGTTACACTTGCGGACGATGAAATCTTGCTAGTTCTCGCGTTTTGCAAGCGCGACACACGATGCACCGCGTTTCGTTCGATTCGTTCAAGAACTCTCGTATCTCGGACATCCGCGAGTTTTTCGCGTCGAAAACGTGCTCCCCGTGCGTTTTAGACGCTAAAAACGCGTATGACACTTGATTCGCACGAATCCGTTGAGAAATGGCCGAGATACGCCGTGTTACACTTGCGGACGATGAAATCTTGCTAGTTCTCGCGTTTTGCAAGCGCGACACACGATGCACCGCGTTTCGTTCGATTCGTTCAAGAACTCTCGTATCTCGGACATCCGCGAGTTTTTCGCGTCGAAAACGTGCTCCCCGTGCGTTTTAGACGCTAAAAACGCGTATGACACTTGATTCGCACGAATCCGTTGAGAAATGGCCGAGATACGCCGTGTTACACTTGCGGACGATGAAATCTTGCTAGTTCTCGCGTTTTGCACGCGCGACACACGATGCACCTCGTTTCGTTCGATTCGTTCAAGAACTCTCGTATCTCGGACATCCGCGAGTTTTTCGCGTCGAAAACGTGCTCCCCGTGCGTTTTAGACGCTAAAAACGCGTATGACACTTGATTCGCACGAATCCGTTGAGAAATGGCCGAGATACGCCGTGTTACACTTGCGGACGATGAAATCTTGCTAGTTCTCGCGTTTTGCAAGCGCGACACACGATGCACCGCGTTTCGTTCGATTCGTTCAAGAACTCTCGTATCTCGGACATCCGCGAGTTTTTCGCGTCGAAAACGTGCTCCCCGTGCGTTTTAGACGCTAAAAACGCGTATGACACTTGATTCGCACGAATCCGTTGAGAAATGGCCGAGATACGCCGTGTTACACTTGCGGACGATGAATCTTGCTAGTTCTCGCGTTTTGCACGCGCGACACACGATGCACCGCGTTTCGTTCGATTCGTTCAAGAACTCTCGTATCTCGGACATCCGCGAGTTTTTCGCGTCGAAAACGTGCTCCCCGTGCGTTTTAGACGCTAAAAACGCGTATGACACTTGATTCGCACGAATCCGTTGAGAAATGGCCGAGATACGCCGTGTTACACTTGCGGACGATGAAATCTTGCTAGTTCTCGCGTTTTGCAAGCGCGACACACGATGCACCGCGTTTCGTTCGATTCGTTCAAGAACTCTCGTATCTCGGACATCCGCGAGTTTTTCGCGTCGAAAACGTGCTCCCCGTGCGTTTTAGACGCTAAAAACGCGTATGACACTTGATTCGCACGAATCCGTTGAGAAATGGCCGAGATACGCCGTGTTACACTTGCGGACGATGAAATCTTGCTAGTTCTCGCGTTTTGCAAGCGCGACACACGATGCACCGCGTTTCGTTCGATTCGTTCAAGAACTCTCGTATCTCGGACATCCGCGAGTTTTTCGCGTCGAAAACGTGCTCCCCGTGCGTTTTAGACGCTAAAAACGCGTATGACACTTGATTCGCACGAATCCGTTGAGAAATGGCCGAGATACGCCGTGTTACACTTGCGGACGATGAAATCTTGCTAGTTCTCGCGTTTTGCAAGCGCGACACACGATGCACCGCGTTTCGTTCGATTCGTTCAAGAACTCTCGTATCTCGGACATCCGCGAGTTTTTCGCGTCGAAAACGTGCTCCCCGTGCGTTTTAGACGCTAAAAACGCGTATGACACTTGATTCGCACGAATCCGTTGAGAAATGGCCGAGATACGCCGTGTTACACTTGCGGACGATGAAATCTTGCTAGTTCTCGCGTTTTGCAAGCGCGACACACGATGCACCGCGTTTCGTTCGATTCGTTCAAGAACTCTCGTATCTCGGACATCCGCGAGTTTTTCGCGTCGAAAACGTGCTCCCCGTGCGTTTTAGACGCTAAAAACGCGTGTGACACTTGATTCGCACGAATCCGTTGAGAAATGGCCGAGATACGCCGTGTTACACTTGCGGACGATGAAATCTTGCTAGTTCTCGCGTTTTGCAAGCGCGACACACGATGCACCGCGTTTCGTTCGATTCGTTCAAGAACTCTCGTATCTCGGACATCCGCGAGTTTTTCGCGTCGAAAACGTGCTCCCCGTGCGTTTTAGACGCTAAAAACGCGTATGACACTTGATTCGCACGAATCCGTTGAGAAATGGCCGAGATACGCCGTGTTACACTTGCGGACGATGAAATCTTGCTAGTTCTCGCGTTTTGCAAGCGCGACACACGATGCACCGCGTTTCGTTCGATTCGTTCAAGAACTCTCGTATCTCGGACATCCGCGAGTTTTTCGCGTCGAAAACGTGCTCCCCGTGCGTTTTAGACGCTAAAAACGCGTATGACACTTGATTCGCACGAATCCGTTGAGAAATGGCCGAGATACGCCGTGTTACACTTGCGGACGATGAAATCTTGCTAGTTCTCGCGTTTTGCAAGCGCGACACACGATGCACCGCGTTTCGTTCGATTCGTTCAAGAACTCTCGTATCTCGGACATCCGCGAGTTTTTCGCGTCGAAAACGTGCTCCCCGTGCGTTTTAGACGCTAAAAACGCGTATGACACTTGATTCGCACGAATCCGTTGAGAAATGGCCGAGATACGCCGTGTTACACTTGCGGACGATGAAATCTTGCTAGTTCTCGCGTTTTGCAAGCGCGACACACGATGCACCGCGTTTCGTTCGATTCGTTCAAGAACTCTCGTATCTCGGCATCCGCGAGTTTTTCGCGTCGAAAACGTGCTCCCCGTGCGTTTTAGACGCTAAAAACGCGTATGACACTTGATTCGCACGAATCCGTTGAGAAATGGCCGAGATACGCCGTGTTACACTTGCGGACGATGAAATCTTGCTAGTTCTCGCGTTTTGCAAGCGCGACACACGATGCACCGCGTTTCGTTCGATTCGTTCAAGAACTCTCGTATCTCGGACATCCGCGAGTTTTTCGCGTCGAAAACGTGCTCCCCGTGCGTTTTAGACGCTAAAAACGCGTATGACACTTGATTCGCACGAATCCGTTGAGAAATGGCCGAGATACGCCGTGTTACACTTGCGGACGATGAAATCTTGCTAGTTCTCGCGTTTTGCAAGCAAGACACACGATGCACCGCGTTTCGTTCGATTCGTTCAAGAACTCTCGTATCTCGGACATCCGCGAGTTTTTCGCGTCGAAAACGTGCTCCCCGTGCGTTTTAGACGCTAAAAACGCGTATGACACTTGATTCGCACGAATCCGTTGAGAAATGGCCGAGATACGCCGTGTTACACTTGCGGACGATGAAATCTTGCTAGTTCTCGCGTTTTGCAAGCGCGACACACGATGCACCGCGTTTCGTTCGATTCGTTCAAGAACTCTCGTATCTCGGACATCCGCGAGTTTTTCGCGTCGAAAACGTGCTCCCCGAGCGTTTTAGACGCTAAAAACGCGTATGACACTTGATTCGCACGAATCCGTTGAGAAATGGCCGAGATACGCCGTGTTACACTTGCGGACGATGAAATCGTGCTAGTTCTCGCGTTTTGCAAGCGCGACACACGATGCACCGCGTTTCGTTCGATTCGTTCAAGAACTCTCGTATCTCGGACATCCGCGAGTTTTTCGCGTCGAAAACGTGCTCCCCGTGCGTTTTAGACGCTAAAAACGCGTATGACACTTGATTCGCACGAATCCGTTGAGAAATGGCCGAGATACGCCGTGTTACACTTGCGGACGATGAAATCTTGCTAGTTCTCGCGTTTTGCAAGCGCGACACACGATGCACCGCGTTTCGTTCGATTCGTTCAAGAACTCTCGTATCTCGGACATCCGCGAGTTTTTCGCGTCGAAAACGTGCTCCCCGTGCGTTTTAGACGCTAAAAACGCGTATGACACTTGATTCGCACGAATCCGTTGAGAAATGGCCGAGATACGCCGTGTTACACTTGCGGACGATGAAATCTTGCTAGTTCTCGCGTTTTGCAAGCGCGACACACGATGCACCGCGTTTCGTTCGATTCGTTCAAGAACTCTCGTATCTCGGACATCCGCGAGTTTTTCGCGTCGAAAACGTGCTCCCCGTGCGTTTTAGACGCTAAAAACGCGTATGACACTTGATTCGCACGAATCCGTTGAGAAATGGCCGAGATACGCCGTGTTACACTTGCGGACGATGAAATCTTGCTAGTTCTCGCGTTTTGCAAGCGCGACACACGATGCACCGCGTTTCGTTCGATTCGTTCAAGAACTCTCGTATCTCGGACATCCGCGAGTTTTTCGCGTCGAAAACGTGCTCCCCGTGCGTTTTAGACGCTAAAAACGCGTATGACACTTGATTCGCACGAATCCGTTGAGAAATGGCCGAGATACGCCGTGTTACACTTGCGGACGATGAAATCTTGCTAGTTCTCGCGTTTTGCAAGCGCGACACACGATGCACCGCGTTTCGTTCGATTCGTTCAAGAACTCTCGTATCTCGGACATCCGCGAGTTTTTCGCGTCGAAAACGTGCTCCCCGTGCGTTTTAGACGCTAAAAACGCGTATGACACTTGATTCGCACGAATCCGTTGAGAAATGGCCGAGATACGCCGTGTTACACTTGCGGACGATGAAATCTTGCTAGTTCTCGCGTTTTGCAAGCGCGACACACGATGCACCGCGTTTCGTTCGATTCGTTCAAGAACTCTCGTATCTCGGACATCCGCGAGTTTTTCGCGTCGAAAACGTGCTCCCCGTGCGTTTTAGACGCTAAAAACGCGTATGACACTTGATTCGCACGAATCCGTTGAGAAATGGCCGAGATACGCCGTGTTACACTTGCGGACGATGAAATCTTGCTAGTTCTCGCGTTTTGCAAGCGCGACACACGATGCACCGCGTTTCGTTCGATTCGTTCAAGAACTCTCGTATCTCGGACATCCGCGAGTTTTTCGCGTCGAAAACGTGCTCCCCGTGCGTTTTAGACGCTAAAAACGCGTATGACACTTGATTCGCACGAATCCGTTGAGAAATGGCCGAGATACGCCGTGTTACACTTGCGGACGATGAAATCTTGCTAGTTCTCGCGTTTTGCAAGCGCGACACACGATGCACCGCGTTTCGTTCGATTCGTTCAAGAACTCTCGTATCTCGGACATCCGCGAGTTTTTCGCGTCGAAAACGTGCTCCCCGTGCGTTTTAGACGCTAAAAACGCGTATGACACTTGATTCGCACGAATCCGTTGAGAAATGGCCGAGATACGCCGTGTTACACTTGCGGACGATGAAATCTTGCTAGTTCTCGCGTTTTGCAAGCGCGACACACGATGCACCGCGTTTCGTTCGATTCGTTCAAGAACTCTCGTATCTCGGACATCCGCGAGTTTTTCGCGTCGAAAACGTGCTCCCCGTGCGTTTTAGACGCTAAAAACGCGTATGACACTTGATTCGCACGAATCCGTTGAGAAATGGCCGAGATACGCCGTGTTACACTTGCGGACGATGAAATCTTGCTAGTTCTCGCGTTTTGCAAGCGCGACACACGATGCACCGCGTTTCGTTCGATTCGTTCAAGAACTCTCGTATCTCGGACATCCGCGAGTTTTTCGCGTCGAAAACGTGCTCCCCGTGCGTTTTAGACGCTAAAAACGCGTATGACACTTGATTCGCACGAATCCGTTGAGAAATGGCCGAGATACGCCGTGTTACACTTGCGGACGATGAAATCTTGCTAGTTCTCGCGTTTTGCAAGCGCGACACACGATGCACCGCGTTTCGTTCGATTCGTTCAAGAACTCTCGTATCTCGGACATCCGCGAGTTTTTCGCGTCGAAAACGTGCTCCCCGTGCGTTTTAGACGCTAAAAACGCGTATGACACTTGATTCGCACGAATCCGTTGAGAAATGGCCGAGATACGCCGTGTTACACTTGCGGACGATGAAATCTTGCTAGTTCTCGCGTTTTGCAAGCGCGACACACGATGCACCGCGTTTCGTTCGATTCGTTCAAGAACTCTCGTATCTCGGACATCCGCGAGTTTTTCGCGTCGAAAACGTGCTCCCCGTGCGTTTTAGACGCTAAAAACGCGTATGACACTTGATTCGCACGAATCCGTTGAGAAATGGCCGAGATACGCCGTGTTACACTTGCGGACGATGAAATCTTGCTAGTTCTCGCGTTTTGCAAGCGCGACACACGATGCACCGCGTTTCGTTCGATTCGTTCAAGAACTCTCGTATCTCGGACATCCGCGAGTTTTTCGCGTCGAAAACGTGCTCCCCGTGCGTTTTAGACGCTAAAAACGCGTATGACACTTGATTCGCACGAATCCGTTGAGAAATGGCCGAGATACGCCGTGTTACACTTGCGGACGATGAAATCTTGCTAGTTCTCGCGTTTTGCAAGCGCGACACACGATGCACCGCGTTTCGTTCGATTCGTTCAAGAACTCTCGTATCTCGGACATCCGCGAGTTTTTCGCGTCGAAAACGTGCTCCCCGTGCGTTTTAGACGCTAAAAACGCGTATGACACTTGATTCGCACGAATCCGTTGAGAAATGGCCGAGATACGCCGTGTTACACTTGCGGACGATGAAATCTTGCTAGTTCTCGCGTTTTGCAAGCGCGACACACGATGCACCGCGTTTCGTTCGATTCGTTCAAGAACTCTCGTATCTCGGACATCCGCGAGTTTTTCGCGTCGAAAACGTGCTCCCCGTGCGTTTTAGACGCTAAAAACGCGTATGACACTTGATTCGCACGAATCCGTTGAGAAATGGCCGAGATACGCCGTGTTACACTTGCGGACGATGAAATCTTGCTAGTTCTCGCGTTTTGCAAGCGCGACACACGATGCACCGCGTTTCGTTCGATTCGTTCAAGAACTCTCGTATCTCGGACATCCGCGAGTTTTTCGCGTCGAAAACGTGCTCCCCGTGCGTTTTAGACGCTAAAAACGCGTATGACACTTGATTCGCACGAATCCGTTGAGAAATGGCCGAGATACGCCGTGTTACACTTGCGGACGATGAAATCTTGCTAGTTCTCGCGTTTTGCAAGCGCGACACACGATGCACCGCGTTTCGTTCGATTCGTTCAAGAACTCTCGTATCTCGGACATCCGCGAGTTTTTCGCGTCGAAAACGTGCTCCCCGTGCGTTTTAGACGCTAAAAACGCGTATGACACTTGATTCGCACGAATCCGTTGAGAAATGGCCGAGATACGCCGTGTTACACTTGCGGACGATGAAATCTTGCTAGTTCTCGCGTTTTGCAAGCGCGACACACGATGCACCGCGTTTCGTTCGATTCGTTCAAGAACTCTCGTATCTCGGACATCCGCGAGTTTTTCGCGTCGAAAACGTGCTCCCCGTGCGTTTTAGACGCTAAAAACGCGTATGACACTTGATTCGCACGAATCCGTTGAGAAATGGCCGAGATACGCCGTGTTACACTTGCGGACGATGAAATCTTGCTAGTTCTCGCGTTTTGCAAGCGCGACACACGATGCACCGCGTTTCGTTCGATTCGTTCAAGAACTCTCGTATCTCGGACATCCGCGAGTTTTTCGCGTCGAAAACGTGCTCCCCGTGCGTTTTAGACGCTAAAAACGCGTATGACACTTGATTCGCACGAATCCGTTGAGAAATGGCCGAGATACGCCGTGTTACACTTGCGGACGATGAAATCTTGCTAGTTCTCGCGTTTTGCAAGCGCGACACACGATGCACCGCGTTTCGTTCGATTCGTTCAAGAACTCTCGTATCTCGGACATCCGCGAGTTTTTCGCGTCGAAAACGTGCTCCCCGTGCGTTTTAGACGCTAAAAACGCGTATGACACTTGATTCGCACGAATCCGTTGAGAAATGGCCGAGATACGCCGTGTTACACTTGCGGACGATGAAATCTTGCTAGTTCTCGCGTTTTGCAAGCGCGACACACGATGCACCGCGTTTCGTTCGATTCGTTCAAGAACTCTCGTATCTCGGACATCCGCGAGTTTTTCGCGTCGAAAACGTGCTCCCCGTGCGTTTTAGACGCTAAAAACGCGTATGACACTTGATTCGCACGAATCCGTTGAGAAATGGCCGAGATACGCCGTGTTACACTTGCGGACGATGAAATCTTGCTAGTTCTCGCGTTTTGCAAGCGCGACACTACGATGCACCGCGTTTCGTTCGATTCGTTCAAGAACTCTCGTATCTCGGACATCCGCGAGTTTTTCGCGTCGAAAACGTGCTCCCCGTGCGTTTTAGACGCTAAAAACGCGTATGACACTTGATTCGCACGAATCCGTTGAGAAATGGCCGAGATACGCCGTGTTACACTTGCGGACGATGAAATCTTGCTAGTTCTCGCGTTTTGCAAGCGCGACACACGATGCACCGCGTTTCGTTCGATTCGTTCAAGAACTCTCGTATCTCGGACATCCGCGAGTTTTTCGCGTCGAAAACGTGCTCCCCGTGCGTTTTAGACGCTAAAAACGCGTATGACACTTGATTCGCACGAATCCGTTGAGAAATGGCCGAGATACGCCGTGTTACACTTGCGGACGATGAAATCTTGCTAGTTCTCGCGTTTTGCAAGCGCGACACACGATGCACCGCGTTTCGTTCGATTCGTTCAAGAACTCTCGTATCTCGGACATCCGCGAGTTTTTCGCGTCGAAAACGTGCTCCCCGTGCGTTTTAGACGCTAAAAACGCGTATGACACTTGATTCGCACGAATCCGTTGAGAAATGGCCGAGATACGCCGTGTTACACTTGCGGACGATGAAATCTTGCTAGTTCTCGCGTTTTGCAAGCGCGACACACGATGCACCGCGTTTCGTTCGATTCGTTCAAGAACTCTCGTATCTCGGACATCCGCGAGTTTTTCGCGTCGAAAACGTGCTCCCCGTGCGTTTTAGACGCTAAAAACGCGTATGACACTTGATTCGCACGAATCCGTTGAGAAATGGCCGAGATACGCCGTGTTACACTTGCGGACGATGAAATCTTGCTAGTTCTCGCGTTTTGCAAGCGCGACACACGATGCACCGCGTTTCGTTCGATTCGTTCAAGAACTCTCGTATCTCGGACATCCGCGAGTTTTTCGCGTCGAAAACGTGCTCCCCGTGCGTTTTAGACGCTAAAAACGCGTATGACACTTGATTCGCACGAATCCGTTGAGAAATGGCCGAGATACGCCGTGTTACACTTGCGGACGATGAAATCTTGCTAGTTCTCGCGTTTTGCAAGCGCGACACACGATGCACCGCGTTTCGTTCGATTCGTTCAAGAACTCTCGTATCTCGGACATCCGCGAGTTTTTCGCGTCGAAAACGTGCTCCCCGTGCGTTTTAGACGCTAAAAACGCGTATGACACTTGATTCGCACGAATCCGTTGAGAAATGGCCGAGATACGCCGTGTTACACTTGCGGACGATGAAATCTTGCTAGTTCTCGCGTTTTGCAAGCGCGACACACGATGCACCGCGTTTCGTTCGATTCGTTCAAGAACTCTCGTATCTCGGACATCCGCGAGTTTTTCGCGTCGAAAACGTGCTCCCCGTGCGTTTTAGACGCTAAAAACGCGTATGACACTTGATTCGCACGAATCCGTTGAGAAATGGCCGAGATACGCCGTGTTACACTTGCGGACGATGAAATCTTGCTAGTTCTCGCGTTTTGCAAGCGCGACACACGATGCACCGCGTTTCGTTCGATTCGTTCAAGAACTCTCGTATCTCGGACATCCGCGAGTTTTTCGCGTCGAAAACGTGCTCCCCGTGCGTTTTAGACGCTAAAAACGCGTATGACACTTGATTCGCACGAATCCGTTGAGAAATGGCCGAGATACGCCGTGTTACACTTGCGGACGATGAAATCTTGCTAGTTCTCGCGTTTTGCAAGCGCGACACACGATGCACCGCGTTTCGTTCGATTCGTTCAAGAACTCTCGTATCTCGGACATCCGCGAGTTTTTCGCGTCGAAAACGTGCTCCCCGTGCGTTTTAGACGCTAAAAACGCGTATGACACTTGATTCGCACGAATCCGTTGAGAAATGGCCGAGATACGCCGTGTTACACTTGCGGACGATGAAATCTTGCTAGTTCTCGCGTTTTGCAAGCGCGACACACGATGCACCGCGTTTCGTTCGATTCGTTCAAGAACTCTCGTATCTCGGACATCCGCGAGTTTTTCGCGTCGAAAACGTGCTCCCCGTGCGTTTTAGACGCTAAAAACGCGTATGACACTTGATTCGCACGAATCCGTTGAGAAATGGCCGAGATACGCCGTGTTACACTTGCGGACGATGAAATCTTGCTAGTTCTCGCGTTTTGCAAGCGCGACACACGATGCACCGCGTTTCGTTCGATTCGTTCAAGAACTCTCGTATCTCGGACATCCGCGAGTTTTTCGCGTCGAAAACGTGCTCCCCGTGCGTTTTAGACGCTAAAAACGCGTATGACACTTGATTCGCACGAATCCGTTGAGAAATGGCCGAGATACGCCGTGTTACACTTGCGGACGATGAAATCTTGCTAGTTCTCGCGTTTTGCAAGCGCGACACACGATGCACCGCGTTTCGTTCGATTCGTTCAAGAACTCTCGTATCTCGGACATCCGCGAGTTTTTCGCGTCGAAAACGTGCTCCCCGTGCGTTTTAGACGCTAAAAACGCGTATGACACTTGATTCGCACGAATCCGTTGAGAAATGGCCGAGATACGCCGTGTTACACTTGCGGACGATGAAATCTTGCTAGTTCTCGCGTTTTGCAAGCGCGACACACGATGCACCGCGTTTCGTTCGATTCGTTCAAGAACTCTCGTATCTCGGACATCCGCGAGTTTTTCGCGTCGAAAACGTGCTCCCCGTGCGTTTTAGACGCTAAAAACGCGTATGACACTTGATTCGCACGAATCCGTTGAGAAATGGCCGAGATACGCCGTGTTACACTTGCGGACGATGAAATCTTGCTAGTTCTCGCGTTTTGCAAGCGCGACACACGATGCACCGCGTTTCGTTCGATTCGTTCAAGAACTCTCGTATCTCGGACATCCGCGAGTTTTTCGCGTCGAAAACGTGCTCCCCGTGCGTTTTAGACGCTAAAAACGCGTATGACACTTGATTCGCACGAATCCGTTGAGAAATGGCCGAGATACGCCGTGTTACACTTGCGGACGATGAAATCTTGCTAGTTCTCGCGTTTTGCAAGCGCGACACACGATGCACCGCGTTTCGTTCGATTCGTTCAAGAACTCTCGTATCTCGGACATCCGCGAGTTTTTCGCGTCGAAAACGTGCTCCCCGTGCGTTTTAGACGCTAAAAACGCGTATGACACTTGATTCGCACGAATCCGTTGAGAAATGGCCGAGATACGCCGTGTTACACTTGCGGACGATGAAATCTTGCTAGTTCTCGCGTTTTGCAAGCGCGACACACGATGCACCGCGTTTCGTTCGATTCGTTCAAGAACTCTCGTATCTCGGACATCCGCGAGTTTTTCGCGTCGAAAACGTGCTCCCCGTGCGTTTTAGACGCTAAAAACGCGTATGACACTTGATTCGCACGAATCCGTTGAGAAATGGCCGAGATACGCCGTGTTACACTTGCGGACGATGAAATCTTGCTAGTTCTCGCGTTTTGCAAGCGCGACACACGATGCACCGCGTTTCGTTCGATTCGTTCAAGAACTCTCGTATCTCGGACATCCGCGAGTTTTTCGCGTCGAAAACGTGCTCCCCGTGCGTTTTAGACGCTAAAAACGCGTATGACACTTGATTCGCACGAATCCGTTGAGAAATGGCCGAGATACGCCGTGTTACACTTGCGGACGATGAAATCTTGCTAGTTCTCGCGTTTTGCAAGCGCGACACACGATGCACCGCGTTTCGTTCGATTCGTTCAAGAACTCTCGTATCTCGGACATCCGCGAGTTTTTCGCGTCGAAAACGTGCTCCCCGTGCGTTTTAGACGCTAAAAACGCGTATGACACTTGATTCGCACGAATCCGTTGAGAAATGGCCGAGATACGCCGTGTTACACTTGCGGACGATGAAATCTTGCTAGTTCTCGCGTTTTGCAAGCGCGACACACGATGCACCGCGTTTCGTTCGATTCGTTCAAGAACTCTCGTATCTCGGACATCCGCGAGTTTTTCGCGTCGAAAACGTGCTCCCCGTGCGTTTTAGACGCTAAAAACGCGTATGACACTTGATTCGCACGAATCCGTTGAGAAATGGCCGAGATACGCCGTGTTACACTTGCGGACGATGAAATCTTGCTAGTTCTCGCGTTTTGCAAGCGCGACACACGATGCACCGCGTTTCGTTCGATTCGTTCAAGAACTCTCGTATCTCGGACATCCGCGAGTTTTTCGCGTCGAAAACGTGCTCCCCGTGCGTTTTAGACGCTAAAAACGCGTATGACACTTGATTCGCACGAATCCGTTGAGAAATGGCCGAGATACGCCGTGTTACACTTGCGGACGATGAAATCTTGCTAGTTCTCGCGTTTTGCAAGCGCGACACACGATGCACCGCGTTTCGTTCGATTCGTTCAAGAACTCTCGTATCTCGGACATCCGCGAGTTTTTCGCGTCGAAAACGTGCTCCCCGTGCGTTTTAGACGCTAAAAACGCGTATGACACTTGATTCGCACGAATCCGTTGAGAAATGGCCGAGATACGCCGTGTTACACTTGCGGACGATGAAATCTTGCTAGTTCTCGCGTTTTGCAAGCGCGACACACGATGCACCGCGTTTCGTTCGATTCGTTCAAGAACTCTCGTATCTCGGACATCCGCGAGTTTTTCGCGTCGAAAACGTGCTCCCCGTGCGTTTTAGACGCTAAAAACGCGTATGACACTTGATTCGCACGAATCCGTTGAGAAATGGCCGAGATACGCCGTGTTACACTTGCGGACGATGAAATCTTGCTAGTTCTCGCGTTTTGCAAGCGCGACACACGATGCACCGCGTTTCGTTCGATTCGTTCAAGAACTCTCGTATCTCGGACATCCGCGAGTTTTTCGCGTCGAAAACGTGCTCCCCGTGCGTTTTAGACGCTAAAAACGCGTATGACACTTGATTCGCACGAATCCGTTGAGAAATGGCCGAGATACGCCGTGTTACACTTGCGGACGATGAAATCTTGCTAGTTCTCGCGTTTTGCAAGCGCGACACACGATGCACCGCGTTTCGTTCGATTCGTTCAAGAACTCTCGTATCTCGGACATCCGCGAGTTTTTCGCGTCGAAAACGTGCTCCCCGTGCGTTTTAGACGCTAAAAACGCGTATGACACTTGATTCGCACGAATCCGTTGAGAAATGGCCGAGATACGCCGTGTTACACTTGCGGACGATGAAATCTTGCTAGTTCTCGCGTTTTGCAAGCGCGACACACGATGCACCGCGTTTCGTTCGATTCGTTCAAGAACTCTCGTATCTCGGACATCCGCGAGTTTTTCGCGTCGAAAACGTGCTCCCCGTGCGTTTTAGACGCTAAAAACGCGTATGACACTTGATTCGCACGAATCCGTTGAGAAATGGCCGAGATACGCCGTGTTACACTTGCGGACGATGAAATCTTGCTAGTTCTCGCGTTTTGCAAGCGCGACACACGATGCACCGCGTTTCGTTCGATTCGTTCAAGAACTCTCGTATCTCGGACATCCGCGAGTTTTTCGCGTCGAAAACGTGCTCCCCGTGCGTTTTAGACGCTAAAAACGCGTATGACACTTGATTCGCACGAATCCGTTGAGAAATGGCCGAGATACGCCGTGTTACACTTGCGGACGATGAAATCTTGCTAGTTCTCGCGTTTTGCAAGCGCGACACACGATGCACCGCGTTTCGTTCGATTCGTTCAAGAACTCTCGTATCTCGGACATCCGCGAGTTTTTCGCGTCGAAAACGTGCTCCCCGTGCGTTTTAGACGCTAAAAACGCGTATGACACTTGATTCGCACGAATCCGTTGAGAAATGGCCGAGATACGCCGTGTTACACTTGCGGACGATGAAATCTTGCTAGTTCTCGCGTTTTGCAAGCGCGACACACGATGCACCGCGTTTCGTTCGATTCGTTCAAGAACTCTCGTATCTCGGACATCCGCGAGTTTTTCGCGTCGAAAACGTGCTCCCCGTGCGTTTTAGACGCTAAAAACGCGTATGACACTTGATTCGCACGAATCCGTTGAGAAATGGCCGAGATACGCCGTGTTACACTTGCGGACGATGAAATCTTGCTAGTTCTCGCGTTTTGCAAGCGCGACACACGATGCACCGCGTTTCGTTCGATTCGTTCAAGAACTCTCGTATCTCGGACATCCGCGAGTTTTTCGCGTCGAAAACGTGCTCCCCGTGCGTTTTAGACGCTAAAAACGCGTATGACACTTGATTCGCACGAATCCGTTGAGAAATGGCCGAGATACGCCGTGTTACACTTGCGGACGATGAAATCTTGCTAGTTCTCGCGTTTTGCAAGCGCGACACACGATGCACCGCGTTTCGTTCGATTCGTTCAAGAACTCTCGTATCTCGGACATCCGCGAGTTTTTCGCGTCGAAAACGTGCTCCCCGTGCGTTTTAGACGCTAAAAACGCGTATGACACTTGATTCGCACGAATCCGTTGAGAAATGGCCGAGATACGCCGTGTTACACTTGCGGACGATGAAATCTTGCTAGTTCTCGCGTTTTGCAAGCGCGACACACGATGCACCGCGTTTCGTTCGATTCGTTCAAGAACTCTCGTATCTCGGACATCCGCGAGTTTTTCGCGTCGAAAACGTGCTCCCCGTGCGTTTTAGACGCTAAAAACGCGTATGACACTTGATTCGCACGAATCCGTTGAGAAATGGCCGAGATACGCCGTGTTACACTTGCGGACGATGAAATCTTGCTAGTTCTCGCGTTTTGCAAGCGCGACACACGATGCACCGCGTTTCGTTCGATTCGTTCAAGAACTCTCGTATCTCGGACATCCGCGAGTTTTTCGCGTCGAAAACGTGCTCCCCGTGCGTTTTAGACGCTAAAAACGCGTATGACACTTGATTCGCACGAATCCGTTGAGAAATGGCCGAGATACGCCGTGTTACACTTGCGGACGATGAAATCTTGCTAGTTCTCGCGTTTTGCAAGCGCGACACACGATGCACCGCGTTTCGTTCGATTCGTTCAAGAACTCTCGTATCTCGGACATCCGCGAGTTTTTCGCGTCGAAAACGTGCTCCCCGTGCGTTTTAGACGCTAAAAACGCGTATGACACTTGATTCGCACGAATCCGTTGAGAAATGGCCGAGATACGCCGTGTTACACTTGCGGACGATGAAATCTTGCTAGTTCTCGCGTTTTGCAAGCGCGACACACGATGCACCGCGTTTCGTTCGATTCGTTCAAGAACTCTCGTATCTCGGACATCCGCGAGTTTTTCGCGTCGAAAACGTGCTCCCCGTGCGTTTTAGACGCTAAAAACGCGTATGACACTTGATTCGCACGAATCCGTTGAGAAATGGCCGAGATACGCCGTGTTACACTTGCGGACGATGAAATCTTGCTAGTTCTCGCGTTTTGCAAGCGCGACACACGATGCACCGCGTTTCGTTCGATTCGTTCAAGAACTCTCGTATCTCGGACATCCGCGAGTTTTTCGCGTCGAAAACGTGCTCCCCGTGCGTTTTAGACGCTAAAAACGCGTATGACACTTGATTCGCACGAATCCGTTGAGAAATGGCCGAGATACGCCGTGTTACACTTGCGGACGATGAAATCTTGCTAGTTCTCGCGTTTTGCAAGCGCGACACACGATGCACCGCGTTTCGTTCGATTCGTTCAAGAACTCTCGTATCTCGGACATCCGCGAGTTTTTCGCGTCGAAAACGTGCTCCCCGTGCGTTTTAGACGCTAAAAACGCGTATGACACTTGATTCGCACGAATCCGTTGAGAAATGGCCGAGATACGCCGTGTTACACTTGCGGACGATGAAATCTTGCTAGTTCTCGCGTTTTGCAAGCGCGACACACGATGCACCGCGTTTCGTTCGATTCGTTCAAGAACTCTCGTATCTCGGACATCCGCGAGTTTTTCGCGTCGAAAACGTGCTCCCCGTGCGTTTTAGACGCTAAAAACGCGTATGACACTTGATTCGCACGAATCCGTTGAGAAATGGCCGAGATACGCCGTGTTACACTTGCGGACGATGAAATCTTGCTAGTTCTCGCGTTTTGCAAGCGCGACACACGATGCACCGCGTTTCGTTCGATTCGTTCAAGAACTCTCGTATCTCGGACATCCGCGAGTTTTTCGCGTCGAAAACGTGCTCCCCGTGCGTTTTAGACGCTAAAAACGCGTATGACACTTGATTCGCACGAATCCGTTGAGAAATGGCCGAGATACGCCGTGTTACACTTGCGGACGATGAAATCTTGCTAGTTCTCGCGTTTTGCAAGCGCGACACACGATGCACCGCGTTTCGTTCGATTCGTTCAAGAACTCTCGTATCTCGGACATCCGCGAGTTTTTCGCGTCGAAAACGTGCTCCCCGTGCGTTTTAGACGCTAAAAACGCGTATGACACTTGATTCGCACGAATCCGTTGAGAAATGGCCGAGATACGCCGTGTTACACTTGCGGACGATGAAATCTTGCTAGTTCTCGCGTTTTGCAAGCGCGACACACGATGCACCGCGTTTCGTTCGATTCGTTCAAGAACTCTCGTATCTCGGACATCCGCGAGTTTTTCGCGTCGAAAACGTGCTCCCCGTGCGTTTTAGACGCTAAAAACGCGTATGACACTTGATTCGCACGAATCCGTTGAGAAATGGCCGAGATACGCCGTGTTACACTTGCGGACGATGAAATCTTGCTAGTTCTCGCGTTTTGCAAGCGCGACACACGATGCACCGCGTTTCGTTCGATTCGTTCAAGAACTCTCGTATCTCGGACATCCGCGAGTTTTTCGCGTCGAAAACGTGCTCCCCGTGCGTTTTAGACGCTAAAAACGCGTATGACACTTGATTCGCACGAATCCGTTGAGAAATGGCCGAGATACGCCGTGTTACACTTGCGGACGATGAAATCTTGCTAGTTCTCGCGTTTTGCAAGCGCGACACACGATGCACCGCGTTTCGTTCGATTCGTTCAAGAACTCTCGTATCTCGGACATCCGCGAGTTTTTCGCGTCGAAAACGTGCTCCCCGTGCGTTTTAGACGCTAAAAACGCGTATGACACTTGATTCGCACGAATCCGTTGAGAAATGGCCGAGATACGCCGTGTTACACTTGCGGACGATGAAATCTTGCTAGTTCTCGCGTTTTGCAAGCGCGACACACGATGCACCGCGTTTCGTTCGATTCGTTCAAGAACTCTCGTATCTCGGACATCCGCGAGTTTTTCGCGTCGAAAACGTGCTCCCCGTGCTTTTAGACGCTAAAAACGCGTATGACACTTGATTCGCACGAATCCGTTGAGAAATGGCCGAGATACGCCGTGTTACACTTGCGGACGATGAAATCTTGCTAGTTCTCGCGTTTTGCAAGCGCGACACACGATGCACCGCGTTTCGTTCGATTCGTTCAAGAACTCTCGTATCTCGGACATCCGCGAGTTTTTCGCGTCGAAAACGTGCTCCCCGTGCGTTTTAGACGCTAAAAACGCGTATGACACTTGATTCGCACGAATCCGTTGAGAAATGGCCGAGATACGCCGTGTTACACTTGCGGACGATGAAATCTTGCTAGTTCTCGCGTTTTGCAAGCGCGACACACGATGCACCGCGTTTCGTTCGATTCGTTCAAGAACTCTCGTATCTCGGACATCCGCGAGTTTTTCGCGTCGAAAACGTGCTCCCCGTGCGTTTTAGACGCTAAAAACGCGTATGACACTTGATTCGCACGAATCCGTTGAGAAATGGCCGAGATACGCCGTGTTACACTTGCGGACGATGAAATCTTGCTAGTTCTCGCGTTTTGCAAGCGCGACACACGATGCACCGCGTTTCGTTCGATTCGTTCAAGAACTCTCGTATCTCGGACATCCGCGAGTTTTTCGCGTCGAAAACGTGCTCCCCGTGCGTTTTAGACGCTAAAAACGCGTATGACACTTGATTCGCACGAATCCGTTGAGAAATGGCCGAGATACGCCGTGTTACACTTGCGGACGATGAAATCTTGCTAGTTCTCGCGTTTTGCAAGCGCGACACACGATGCACCGCGTTTCGTTCGATTCGTTCAAGAACTCTCGTATCTCGGACATCCGCGAGTTTTTCGCGTCGAAAACGTGCTCCCCGTGCGTTTTAGACGCTAAAAACGCGTATGACACTTGATTCGCACGAATCCGTTGAGAAATGGCCGAGATACGCCGTGTTACACTTGCGGACGATGAAATCTTGCTAGTTCTCGCGTTTTGCAAGCGCGACACACGATGCACCGCGTTTCGTTCGATTCGTTCAAGAACTCTCGTATCTCGGACATCCGCGAGTTTTTCGCGTCGAAAACGTGCTCCCCGTGCGTTTTAGACGCTAAAAACGCGTATGACACTTGATTCGCACGAATCCGTTGAGAAATGGCCGAGATACGCCGTGTTACACTTGCGGACGATGAAATCTTGCTAGTTCTCGCGTTTTGCAAGCGCGACACACGATGCACCGCGTTTCGTTCGATTCGTTCAAGAACTCTCGTATCTCGGACATCCGCGAGTTTTTCGCGTCGAAAACGTGCTCCCCGTGCGTTTTAGACGCTAAAAACGCGTATGACACTTGATTCGCACGAATCCGTTGAGAAATGGCCGAGATACGCCGTGTTACACTTGCGGACGATGAAATCTTGCTAGTTCTCGCGTTTTGCAAGCGCGACACACGATGCACCGCGTTTCGTTCGATTCGTTCAAGAACTCTCGTATCTCGGACATCCGCGAGTTTTTCGCGTCGAAAACGTGCTCCCGTGCGTTTTAGACGCTAAAAACGCGTATGACACTTGATTCGCACGAATCCGTTGAGAAATGGCCGAGATACGCCGTGTTACACTTGCGGACGATGAAATCTTGCTAGTTCTCGCGTTTTGCAAGCGCGACACACGATGCACCGCGTTTCGTTCGATTCGTTCAAGAACTCTCGTATCTCGGACATCCGCGAGTTTTTTCGCGTCGAAAACGTGCTCCCCGTGCGTTTTAGACGCTAAAAACGCGTATGACACTTGATTCGCACGAATCCGTTGAGAAATGGCCGAGATACGCCGTGTTACACTTGCGGACGATGAAATCTTGCTAGTTCTCGCGTTTTGCAAGCGCGACACACGATGCACCGCGTTTCGTTCGATTTGTTCAAGAACTCTCGTATCTCGGACATCCGCGAGTTTTTCGCGTCGAAAACGTGCTCCCCGTGCGTTTTAGACGCTAAAAACGCGTATGACACTTGATTCGCACGAATCCGTTGAGAAATGGCCGAGATACGCCGTGTTACACTTGCGGACGATGAAATCTTGCTAGTTCTCGCGTTTTGCAAGCGCGACACACGATGCACCGCGTTTCGTTCGATTCGTTCAAGAACTCTCGTATCTCGGACATCCGCGAGTTTTTCGCGTCGAAAACGTGCTCCCCGTGCGTTTTAGACGCTAAAAACGCGTATGACACTTGATTCGCACGAATCCGTTGAGAAATGGCCGAGATACGCCGTGTTACACTTGCGGACGATGAAATCTTGCTAGTTCTCGCGTTTTGCAAGCGCGACACACGATGCACCGCGTTTCGTTCGATTCGTTCAAGAACTCTCGTATCTCGGACATCCGCGAGTTTTTCGCGTCGAAAACGTGCTCCCCGTGCGTTTTAGACGCTAAAAACGCGTATGACACTTGATTCGCACGAATCCGTTGAGAAATGGCCGAGATACGCCGTGTTACACTTGCGGACGATGAAATCTTGCTAGTTCTCGCGTTTTGCAAGCGCGACACACGATGCACCGCGTTTCGTTCGATTCGTTCAAGAACTCTCGTATCTCGGACATCCGCGAGTTTTTCGCGTCGAAAACGTGCTCCCCGTGCGTTTTAGACGCTAAAAACGCGTATGACACTTGATTCGCACGAATCCGTTGAGAAATGGCCGAGATACGCCGTGTTACACTTGCGGACGATGAAATCTTGCTAGTTCTCGCGTTTTGCAAGCGCGACACACGATGCACCGCGTTTCGTTCGATTCGTTCAAGAACTCTCGTATCTCGGACATCCGCGAGTTTTTCGCGTCGAAAACGTGCTCCCCGTGCGTTTTAGACGCTAAAAACGCGTATGACACTTGATTCGCACGAATCCGTTGAGAAATGGCCGAGATACGCCGTGATACACTTGCGGACGATGAAATCTTGCTAGTTCTCGCGTTTTGCAAGCGCGACACACGATGCACCGCGTTTCGTTCGATTCGTTCAAGAACTCTCGTATCTCGGACATCCGCGAGTTTTTCGCGTCGAAAACGTGCTCCCCGTGCGTTTTAGACGCTAAAAACGCGTATGACACTTGATTCGCACGAATCCGTTGAGAAATGGCCGAGATACGCCGTGTTACACTTGCGGACGATGAAATCTTGCTAGTTCTCGCGTTTTGCAAGCGCGACACACGATGCACCGCGTTTCGTTCGATTCGTTCAAGAACTCTCGTATCTCGGACATCCGCGAGTTTTTCGCGTCGAAAACGTGCTCCCCGTGCGTTTTAGACGCTAAAAACGCGTATGACACTTGATTCGCACGAATCCGTTGAGAAATGGCCGAGATACGCCGTGTTACACTTGCGGACGATGAAATCTTGCTAGTTCTCGCGTTTTGCAAGCGCGACACACGATGCACCGCGTTTCGTTCGATTCGTTCAAGAACTCTCGTATCTCGGACATCCGCGAGTTTTTCGCGTCGAAAACGTGCTCCCCGTGCGTTTTAGACGCTAAAAACGCGTATGACACTTGATTCGCACGAATCCGTTGAGAAATGGCCGAGATACGCCGTGTTACACTTGCGGACGATGAAATCTTGCTAGTTCTCGCGTTTTGCAAGCGCGACACACGATGCACCGCGTTTCGTTCGATTCGTTCAAGAACTCTCGTATCTCGGACATCCGCGAGTTTTTCGCGTCGAAAACGTGCTCCCGTGCGTTTTAGACGCTAAAAACGCGTATGACACTTGATTCGCACGAATCCGTTGAGAAATGGCCGAGATACGCCGTGTTACACTTGCGGACGATGAAATCTTGCTAGTTCTCGCGTTTTGGCAAGCGCGACACACGATGCACCGCGTTTCGTTCGATTCGTTCAAGAACTCTCGTATCTCGGACATCCGCGAGTTAGTTTTTCGCGTCGAAAACGTGCTCCCCGTGCGTTTTAGACGCTAAAAACGCGTATGACACTTGATTCGCACGAATCCGTTGAGAAATGGCCGAGATACGCCGTGTTACACTTGCGGACGATGAAATCTTGCTAGTTCTCGCGTTTTGCAAGCGCGACACACGATGCACCGCGTTTCGTTCGATTTGTTCAAGAACTCTCGTATCTCGGACATCCGCGAGTTTTTCGCGTCGAAAACGTGCTCCCCGTGCGTTTTAGACGCTAAAAACGCGTATGACACTTGATTCGCACGAATCCGTTGAGAAATGGCCGAGATACGCCGTGTTACACTTGCGGACGATGAAATCTTGCTAGTTCTCGCGTTTTGCAAGCGCGACACACGATGCACCGCGTTTCGTTCGATTCGTTCAAGAACTCTCGTATCTCGGACATCCGCGAGTTTTTCGCGTCGAAAACGTGCTCCCCGTGCGTTTTAGACGCTAAAAACGCGTATGACACTTGATTCGCACGAATCCGTTGAGAAATGGCCGAGATACGCCGTGTTACACTTGCGGACGATGAAATCTTGCTAGTTCTCGCGTTTTGCAAGCGCGACACACGATGCACCGCGTTTCGTTCGATTCGTTCAAGAACTCTCGTATCTCGGACATCCGCGAGTTTTTCGCGTCGAAAACGTGCTCCCCGTGCGTTTTAGACGCTAAAAACGCGTATGACACTTGATTCGCACGAATCCGTTGAGAAATGGCCGAGATACGCCGTGTTACACTTGCGGACGATGAAATCTTGCTAGTTCTCGCGTTTTGCAAGCGCGACACACGATGCACCGCGTTTCGTTCGATTCGTTCAAGAACTCTCGTATCTCGGACATCCGCGAGTTTTTCGCGTCGAAAACGTGCTCCCCGTGCGTTTTAGACGCTAAAAACGCGTATGACACTTGATTCGCACGAATCCGTTGAGAAATGGCCGAGATACGCCGTGTTACACTTGCGGACGATGAAATCTTGCTAGTTCTCGCGTTTTGCAAGCGCGACACACGATGCACCGCGTTTCGTTCGATTCGTTCAAGAACTCTCGTATCTCGGACATCCGCGAGTTTTTCGCGTCGAAAACGTGCTCCCCGTGCGTTTTAGACGCTAAAAACGCGTATGACACTTGATTCGCACGAATCCGTTGAGAAATGGCCGAGATACGCCGTGTTACACTTGCGGACGATGAAATCTTGCTAGTTCTCGCGTTTTGCAAGCGCGACACACGATGCACCGCGTTTCGTTCGATTCGTTCAAGAACTCTCGTATCTCGGACATCCGCGAGTTTTTCGCGTCGAAAACGTGCTCCCCGTGCGTTTTAGACGCTAAAAACGCGTATGACACTTGATTCGCACGAATCCGTTGAGAAATGGCCGAGATACGCCGTGTTACACTTGCGGACGATGAAATCTTGCTAGTTCTCGCGTTTTGCAAGCGCGACACACGATGCACCGCGTTTCGTTCGATTTGTTCAAGAACTCTCGTATCTCGGACATCCGCGAGTTTTTCGCGTCGAAAACGTGCTCCCCGTGCGTTTTAGACGCTAAAAACGCGTATGACACTTGATTCGCACGAATCCGTTGAGAAATGGCCGAGATACGCCGTGTTACACTTGCGGACGATGAAATCTTGCTAGTTCTCGCGTTTTGCAAGCGCGACACACGATGCACCGCGTTTCGTTCGATTCGTTCAAGAACTCTCGTATCTCGGACATCCGCGAGTTTTTCGCGTCGAAAACGTGCTCCCCGTGCGTTTTAGACGCTAAAAACGCGTATGACACTTGATTCGCACGAATCCGTTGAGAAATGGCCGAGATACGCCGTGTTACACTTGCGGACGATGAAATCTTGCTAGTTCTCGCGTTTTGCAAGCGCGACACACGATGCACCGCGTTTCGTTCGATTCGTTCAAGAACTCTCGTATCTCGGACATCCGCGAGTTTTTCGCGTCGAAAACGTGCTCCCCCGTGCGTTTTAGACGCTAAAAACGCGTATGACACTTGATTCGCACGAATCCGTTGAGAAATGGCCGAGATACGCCGTGTTACACTTGCGGACGATGAAATCTTGCTAGTTCTCGCGTTTTGCAAGCGCGACACACGATGCACCGCGTTTCGTTCGATTCGTTCAAGAACTCTCGTATCTCGGACATCCGCGAGTTTTTCGCGTCGAAAACGTGCTCCCCGTGCGTTTTAGACGCTAAAAACGCGTATGACACTTGATTCGCACGAATCCGTTGAGAAATGGCCGAGATACGCCGTGTTTACACTTGCGGACGATGAAATCTTGCTAGTTCTCGCGTTTTGCAAGCGCGACACACGATGCACCGCGTTTCGTTCGATTTGTTCAAGAACTCTCGTATCTCGGACATCCGCGAGTTTTTCGCGTCGAAAACGTGCTCCCCGTGCGTTTTAGACGCTAAAAACGCGTATGACACTTGATTCGCACGAATCCGTTGAGAAATGGCCGAGATACGCCGTGTTACACTTGCGGACGATGAAATCTTGCTAGTTCTCGCGTTTTGCAAGCGCGACACACGATGCACCGCGTTTCGTTCGATTCGTTCAAGAACTCTCGTATCTCGGACATCGCGAGTTTTTCGCGTCGAAAACGTGCTCCCCGTGCGTTTTAGACGCTAAAAACGCGTATGACACTTGATTCGCACGAATCCGTTGAGAAATGGCCGAGATACGCCGTGTTACACTTGCGGACGATGAAATCTTGCTAGTTCTCGCGTTTTGCAAGCGCGACACACGATGCACCGCGTTTCGTTCGATTCGTTCAAGAACTCTCGTATCTCGGACATCCGCGAGTTTTTCGCGTCGAAAACGTGCTCCCCGTGCGTTTTAGACGCTAAAAACGCGTATGACACTTGATTCGCACGAATCCGTTGAGAAATGGCCGAGATACGCCGTGTTACACTTGCGGACGATGAAATCTTGCTAGTTCTCGCGTTTTGCAAGCGCGACACACGATGCACCGCGTTTCGTTCGATTCGTTCAAGAACTCTCGTATCTCGGACATCCGCGAGTTTTTCGCGTCGAAAACGTGCTCCCCGTGCGTTTTAGACGCTAAAAACGCGTATGACACTTGATTCGCACGAATCCGTTGAGAAATGGCCGAGATACGCCGTGTTACACTTGCGGACGATGAAATCTTGCTAGTTCTCGCGTTTTGCAAGCGCGACACACGATGCACCGCGTTTCGTTCGATTCGTTCAAGAACTCTCGTATCTCGGACATCCGCGAGTTTTTCGCGTCGAAAACGTGCTCCCCGTGCGTTTTAGACGCTAAAAACGCGTATGACACTTGATTCGCACGAATCCGTTGAGAAATGGCCGAGATACGCCGTGTTACACTTGCGGACGATGAAATCTTGCTAGTTCTCGCGTTTTGCAAGCGCGACACACGATGCACCGCGTTTCGTTCGATTCGTTCAAGAACTCTCGTATCTCGGACATCCGCGAGTTTTTCGCGTCGAAAACGTGCTCCCCGTGCGTTTTAGACGCTAAAAACGCGTATGACACTTGATTCGCACGAATCCGTTGAGAAATGGCCGAGATACGCCGTGTTACACTTGCGGACGATGAAATCTTGCTAGTTCTCGCGTTTTGCAAGCGCGACACACGATGCACCGCGTTTCGTTCGATTTGTTCAAGAACTCTCGTATCTCGGACATCCGCGAGTTTTTCGCGTCGAAAACGTGCTCCCCGTGCGTTTTAGACGCTAAAACGCGTATGACACTTGATTCGCACGAATCCGTTGAGAAATGGCCGAGATACGCCGTGTTACACTTGCGGACGATGAAATCTTGCTAGTTCTCGCGTTTTGCAAGCGCGACACACGATGCACCGCGTTTCGTTCGATTCGTTCAAGAACTCTCGTATCTCGGACATCCGCGAGTTTTTCGCGTCGAAAACGTGCTCCCGTGCGTTTTAGACGCTAAAAACGCGTATGACACTTGATTCGCACGAATCCGTTGAGAAATGGCCGAGATACGCCGTGTTACACTTGCGGACGATGAAATCTTGCTAGTTCTCGCGTTTTGCAAGCGCGACACACGATGCACCGCGTTTCGTTCGATTTGTTCAAGAACTCTCGTATCTCGGACATCCGCGAGTTTTTCGCGTCGAAAACGTGCTCCCCGTGCGTTTTAGACGCTAAAAACGCGTATGACACTTGATTCGCACGAATCCGTTGAGAAATGGCCGAGATACGCCGTGTTACACTTGCGAACGATGAAATCTTGCTAGTTCTCGCGTTTTGCAAGCGCGACACACGATGCACCGCGTTTCGTTCGATTCGTTCAAGAACTCTCGTATCTCGGACATCCGCGAGTTTTTCGCGTCGAAAACGTGCTCCCCGTGCGTTTTAGACGCTAAAAACGCGTATGACACTTGATTCGCACGAATCCGTTGAGAAATGGCCGAGATACGCCGTGTTACACTTGCGGACGATGAAATCTTGCTAGTTCTCGCGTTTTGCAAGCGCGACACACGATGCACCGCGTTTCGTTCGATTCGTTCAAGAACTCTCGTATCTCGGACATCCGCGAGTTTTTCGCGTCGAAAACGTGCTCCCCGTGCGTTTTAGACGCTAAAAACGCGTATGACACTTGATTCGCACGAATCCGTTGAGAAATGGCCGAGATACGCCGTGTTACACTTGCGGACGATGAAATCTTGCTAGTTCTCGCGTTTTGCAAGCGCGACACACGATGCACCGCGTTTCGTTCGATTCGTTCAAGAACTCTCGTATCTCGGACATCCGCGAGTTTTTCGCGTCGAAAACGTGCTCCCCGTGCGTTTTAGACGCTAAAAACGCGTATGACACTTGATTCGCACGAATCCGTTGAGAAATGGCCGAGATACGCCGTGTTACACTTGCGGACGATGAAATCTTGCTAGTTCTCGCGTTTTGCAAGCGCGACACACGATGCACCGCGTTTCGTTCGATTCGTTCAAGAACTCTCGTATCTCGGACATCCGCGAGTTTTTCGCGTCGAAAACGTGCTCCCCGTGCGTTTTAGACGCTAAAAACGCGTATGACACTTGATTCGCACGAATCCGTTGAGAAATGGCCGAGATACGCCGTGTTACACTTGCGGACGATGAAATCTTGCTAGTTCTCGCGTTTTGCAAGCGCGACACACGATGCACCGCGTTTCGTTCGATTCGTTCAAGAACTCTCGTATCTCGGACATCCGCGAGTTTTTCGCGTCGAAAACGTGCTCCCCGTGCGTTTTAGACGCTAAAAACGCGTATGACACTTGATTCGCACGAATCCGTTGAGAAATGGCCGAGATACGCCGTGTTACACTTGCGGACGATGAAATCTTGCTAGTTCTCGCGTTTTGCAAGCGCGACACACGATGCACCGCGTTTCGTTCGATTTGTTCAAGAACTCTCGTATCTCGGACATCCGCGAGTTTTTTCGCGTCGAAAACGTGCTCCCCGTGCGTTTTAGACGCTAAAAACGCGTATGACACTTGATTCGTGTTACGTCCTGCGTCCTCCACCCCAATTTTTTCGCCTAAAATAAATAATGCTAAGGATTAAGCTTCCGCAGACACTCTCGCACATACGCATGGCAACAACTAGTCATAAGTAGTTAATAGAACCGATTAACACACATATCGTTGATAAGTACAGTATGCGTTCAAGGTCGGTAATCCTGCAGTTAGAGAACCAAAGACGGTAACCCAACTTGTAAATTCTCATCGATAAATGACGATAACTTTATTTTCCACCGTTGCCGGTAATTCAATGTCGATAATTTTAGGTTAGACTTACCACCAGTGACCGTCGGTAACAAGCCATGTTTGCCGGTAACCCACGGTCACTGAATCTATCGGGAACACATACACTTATCATATGTTTAGTAGCAGTAACGTTATACGCATTGTATCAGCCTCTAAGACAGGCAACGTACACGTAAGAGTATCCGTGTCCGTATAACTGCCTAGCACAGGCACATGTAATCCGCCTATCTCTTAAGTACATAAGCACCAAGCAGATCGACCGAAGGGAACGTTCGAGAAGCTTCGTGCTTATTCCCAACATATTATATATCACCTCGACCGGAGGCATAGTCGTAAGTCCGTAAGCCTCCTCAAGGCACATTCTTTCACGCGTTACGATAAGGCACGGACACCGGCTCGCTCGAGTTACGCGCTCCCCATTCCACGCGATAAGGCACGGACGCCGGCTCGCTCGAGTTGCGCGCTCCCCATCCCACGCGATAAGGCACGCCGCGCTGAGTCAGCAAGATAAGGCACGGACGCTGGCTCGCTCGAGTCGCGCGCTCCCCATCCCACTGCGATAATGCTGACCACGCGCATTTCATCACGCGTGCGAAAGTCTAAGACCGAGCGCTCACAACGGGATTGCTGATGCAGCTCTCCCACCGCCGACGAGTCCCCGCCACTTTCCGAGCCGACGAGCTCCGCTGCAACGCCGGGACATTCAGTCTCCATCGCCGCGTCAACCAGTACGGTCACTTCAAACCCATTGCTCCGAGCTTAGTCTCACGCGTTCCGCCTTACGAGTTTATACTTCGGATAGTTAATCATTAGTACCCAGTGTTCACATCATTGTAGTAGATCTGTGTTTAATAAAATACTTTTACGCAACTTCGTGAACCATCTACCCTGACAGGCATCCAGCAAGGTAAGAATTTAATTCCTCATTATTCCACATTGTGATATCCTTCCGTAAGGGCAACCCGTGTGACTACTCGTGACCATCGTTATTTTAGTTAACTTCTAACAACATTGCTTTTTAAACTCAATCATTTACATTATTCTCGAGACTGTCGTAATCAACGTGGCATTTATTATATATTGTTGCAAATCTCGTGTACCACGTTTCACTATACGGGTATTCTGTGCGCTTAAGCCAGTCTTCATCGCCGCTTCGAACCGAACAGTCGCACCTCTCTAACAAGCAAGCCTTAAGCGTTACTAGTAGTCGACCTACACTCGAGTCTGTTAACAATAGAATCTGTGTAACACCAGTGTACAAACCAACGCCGTCTTCAATACAACTATAAGGTATTTGGTGCAGACTTATTCTCCTCTTTCCCACATCCAACGTGAGCGCAATTATTTCGTTTATTCAACTTTTATTTCAACTTCCTAACGTTACAAATCTTTCGAAACATCGGGCATTTACAATTCATTCGCGGTAACCGAACTCCTTTCATATAACTCATTTATCCTTCCTAACCTGCCACTTTCCTCGAAATATCGGACAGTTATAATTCATCGGCGATCATTGAATACGGACGACGTCCTATTAACCGAGTGTTCTCTGTGCTTTAAGTCAGTGACGTGTCACGAGCATTCAGTTGCTCGGCCGTTCTTTCAGTGTCCCCTGGATCAAGGCTAGGCGTCGAGTCGCTTGCCTTTCCGTAGTGACCTCCCGACCAACCGTAACCACAGTGCGCCAGCCGACCAGCATTAAGTTGCTGGGCGCAGCCGACCAGCATTAAGTTGCTGGGGGCCAGCCGACCAGCATTAAGTTGCTGGGCGCCAGCGTACAGCCGCTGATTGCGCCAGCATAGAGTTGCTGTTCCGCCAGCATACAGTTGCTGATTCCGCCATGGTACGGCCCCAAGGTTAGTAGTCACTGGTGCTCCCGACAGCACTCCCCCTATTAAAATCATAAAGCAGAGAATATTCCGTTATTTAGGAAGTCGACCGACGCAGCGTCGTAAAGGACGCCGAAACAGGCACCGTTCGGGTGTGAAGTACCGTGCACGCCGTGACGCCGCACGTGAACGAGAATTTCTGGCCGCCCTTCAAGCAGCAGACAATCAGTTCGATACGCCCCCATCTACAACAGCCCCTCTGATTAACGCCGCCACCGACGCATTCTCATATTCCGGCCCAGAACCGGAGCCCGTTCCTTTCCAACTTCCCCCGAACTATTATTCCCACAACCGCTATTCTCCCACATTCCAGCCCGATCCCAGCTATTCCCCCGAACCCCCGGCAGATCCTGAACCCGAGCCCCGCCACCCTGAGCCGACACCTCCAATTTGGGCTTCCCCATACGAGCCCTGCCCCTTTGACCTTCCCCCTGGCCAGGACACCTTCATGGTCTTGATTAACCCCCAAAGCCCTGAAATCGTCGATTCCACCGTTCAGATTGACGAGATACACGAGAACGACGACATCCAAATATTAAACTAGTGTAACGTTTCTCTCTCAATAAAACCTTTTATTTTTCATTCTGCGCTCGCGTTGCAAACGTTCCTACCTTCGAACCCTGTCAATCTTAGAATAAGTATAAATATCGGCGGTATAGGAAATACCGGGACGATATTAAGTATATTTGTGCGGTAGCCATTCCGACGTTTGACATATTTGTGCGGTAGCCATTCCGACGTCTGATATATTTGGTACGGTAACCATTCCGGGTTTAGAGTCACATTTTGCGCGGTAGCCATTCCGACATTTGACATATTTGGTACGGTAACCATTCCGGGTTTAGAGTCACATTTGTGCGGTAGCCATTCCGACGTTGATATTTTTGGTACGGTAACCATTCCGGGTTTAGAGTCACATTTGTGCGGTAGCCATTCCGACGTTGATATTTTTGGTACGGTAACCATTCCGGGTTTAGAGTCACATTTGTGCGGTAGCCATTCCGACGTTGATATTTTTGGTACGGTAACCATTCCGGGCTTAGAGTCACATTTGTGCGGTAGCCATTCCGACGTTGATATTTTTGGTACGGTAACCATTCCGGGTTTAGAGTCACATTCTGCGCGGTAGCCATTCCGACGATAAATAAATCTTGTGCGGTAACCAGTCCGACCATTTAAGTAAGTTAGAAACACCCGGTAATAATACCGACTTCTGTAACACTTCCGCGCAAGGAAAGTAGATTGCGCTCCAAGTACCGACCGATTCAGCCGTCTGCTCTCGGGTCCCAGCTATACGCGGTGTATGCAGCGTGGCTAAAAACCGAGGACGTAACAGAGAGAAATAAAATTTGGTGTCAGAAGTGGGATACGCCAGACGGATTATTCGGTCTATATTCGCGAGATAATTAGTCAAGGAAAATGTCTCACGAGGCAAGCCAGACAAGCAGCCGTCTCATGAACGAGGCCGAAGTTGCCGAAATTCAAGATAAATTGATTGTGAGGGAGAGACAATTAGCGGAACAAGCCGCTTTGATCCGAACATTGCAAGCGGAGAAAGATACGACGGGGGGACAAACGGAACCAAGCCTTTCGCAATTACTCAACTCCTTGACACTCAAAGTGGACGAAGCGACGGAAGGTCCGAGACATGAAGACACGGAATCTGCTCAAGCGAGACCACCCCGAGCAACGACCTCCCACGACGCGGGAAGTCGCAGAACATCAAACCTCAAAAGAGATCCCTCCCCCTCGTCCACCCCTGGAATTGGAATTAAGGACGCTTTAGAAATTGTCCCCACCTATGACGGATACAAATTATCGATATTCCAATTCTCGCGCGCTTGCGAACGGGCTCGCGATTTATTACCCCCGCGGCTGGAAACCAGCCTAACGCAAATGATTATTTATAAACTCCGTGGACATGCTTTCCAAGTTATAGAGGATACAGACATCCTTACAGTTAGCGAATTGATGGACCGGCTAAAGAGTGTTTTTGGTCCCAAAAAGTCAGTGAACCAATACCGCGGCGAATTAGGAAATATTTTCAAACGACCCAGCGAACATATTTTGGACTACGTCGGTCGCGTCAATGACCTAAAGACAGCCATTACGGACGGAGAACGACAAGTTCACGGAAGATTAACCCTTGCGATAAAAGAAGCAATAGAACTAGACGTCTTGGAAAGCTTCACTAGCGGCCTACCCGCCGACATTCAAATTAGACTCCGGGTGCAAGGATATGAGACTCTCGACGACGCGTTTGTGAAGTGTAACCAGATTGCCAGGACGATAGAAACAGAGAACAGCCGTTACAGAACGCAACCACCGCGAGAGCAATTTAGACGGGATCCCAGGCCATCGCAATTCGAGCCACGAAACCCGTAACCGCCGCGTCAATTTGAGAGACCCTGGACGACGCGATCCACTCTCTGTTAGACGTCGCGATAGAGTTGCAATTAGATAGCATTAGTATCGGGCATACGCCATACGTCGATAACGTATCTTGGCTAGACATTAGGACTTTAATCGTGGGAATATTTTCAGGACACTGTCTAACCCTTAACGTTTGCGAGGGATTAGTGTCAATCCCTGATAACTCTTCGAGAAGCGACATAATCAAAGAGTACCACGCATCAGCAATGGACGGCCACAAAGGCGTAACGAATTTTAACGATGCAAGATCTCCTGACAAAATATTGCATCGCAGTTCCGCTGAAAAACGCCCAAGCAATTCCCATTGCCGATGCTATGATCAAAAATCCGATATGCCGCTTCGGAGCGCCCAGGGCGATCCTGACCGACCAAGGTGCGTCCTTCACCTCGGCCGTGTTTAAACACATAGCTCGTAAGTTTCACATAACCCGATGCCGAACGACGGCATACTACCCGCAGTCAAACGGTTCACTAGAGCGATCACACCACGTCCTGGCGGAATACTTAAAACAGTACGTCGATGAAAGAAACGATTGGGACCAATGGACCGATCTCGCGATATTCTCTTATAACACAAGCGTCCACGAACGGACGAAATTTACACCGCACGAATAGGTCTTCGGTAGACTCGCGCGTAACCCCTCAAGCCACCCATACATCGAAGAAGGGATCGATGTAACATACCGGGAATATTTAGAGACCCTTTTTCATCATATCCAGGACCTGCGGGAGATCGCTCGGAGACATTTGATTAGGGCTAAGGAGAGGTCTAAAGAGTACTATGACCGGCGCGTTAACCCCCAGAATTTTAAGGTGGGAGATCGGGTATTCCTCCTAAAGGAACCCATAAAAGGTGAATTCGCGGATCAGTACACAGACCCGCACGAAGTCCTAGAGGTACTACCAAACAATAATGCAATAATTGATTTTAAGGGAAACACCCGCGTCGTACATATAAATAAGCTAAAGTTAAGCCGAGTTAAGTAGAAATAAAACAATACAAACTACCTGCGAATTTATGTGTACAAGTCCCAGTAGAATCGCGAAATTTATAACACTGTGGTAAGACCATATATCGAGACACTCGACAGGTACACATGAATTCGAAAGCGGTCCCGAGTCCGCTGTACACCGAAACCTAGGCGTACAATACAAAATTTGTATATTCGGTTGCAGAAACATGCACGTTTTCGTAGTCATTTTACTCCTAAGCATATATCTACTCGGGTTGATGCGCTATCGGGTTCAACTGCGGAAGGCAACATCTGAATTCCACAACGATCATCCTCCTGGATACGAGGGACTGCAATATCACCCTGAAGTCTCCCAACTCCACGAAGAGTTACGTCCAACTCCTCCAATTGGCGCATTACCAGCACGCAGATATCATCCAAAGTAAAGTGGAGATATCGCGGACCATTCACTACTTTGGCATGCACTCTCACATCTCGGTCGTACATAATGGATAGTACGAATATCTGTCAGATGTGAGCCACAGAAATTGCATCTGTGCACAGGAGGCAGCTCCCAGCCGGTTGCACTCTCATCGGGGGAGCCCCGCACCGTTAACACGGTGGCAATGGGGTCTCCGATCCCACGAGGAGTTGCATCAACACCGCCTGGCCGCTTTTAATCACATCGCACTCGTCCTCCGTTGCACACTCCGAACATAAGTGTTCGTCCCTGCAATTCCGACATTCGGCGGGAGATGTGGCACATGTCATCACATAACGCCCTCCGCCGAACGACCGGCCCTCTTGAATACCATAGCAAGAGGCGCGTCCGGACAAAACATTCTTCACGGTTCAGTCTCCCTGCTGAACTTCCTAGACGAGGAATCACTGGAAATTATTGCGGAATCAACAGCTGAAAGTATCTGGGGTGGATTTGTGATCAGCCACCGCCAGAGATCTCGGAATTTTTGTGTTGGTCCGCCTAGCGAAGCTGGTAATCGACACGCTGATTCACGGATACGTCTTCCATCACGTATACGGATGGAGTATCCACCTTTACGGAGCATAAGGAGTTAAACCGTTCACCTGTTGCTGCACATCAGCAGGACAAGGCCAACGGCGGAAAAGACTGACAACGTCGAGCTACAGGACATCGGAGCCACACCCACGAAGACCCACCGAAAGCTACCCCGCATTAGCCCGATGCGTCAAGCCATGACGAGATACGAAAGAGTGTCCTGCGAATGGAGAAAATGTAATCTAAAGAATTCACACAATTAATGTGTAAATTCTTTTTCCAAGGGGGGAGGTGTTACGTCCTGCGTCCTCCACCCCAATTTTTTCGCCTAAAATAAATAATGCTAAGGATTAAGCTTCCGCAGACACTCTCGCACATACGCATGGCAACAACTAGTCATAAGTAGTTAATAGAACCGATTAACACACATATCGTTGATAAGTACAGTATGCGTTCAAGGTCGGTAATCCTGCAGTTAGAGAACCAAAGACGGTAACCCAACTTGTAAATTCTCATCGATAAATGACGATAACTTTATTTTCCACCGTTGCCGGTAATTCAATGTCGATAATTTTAGGTTAGACTTACCACCAGTGACCGTCGGTAACAAGCCATGTTTGCCGGTAACCCACGGTCACTGAATCTATCGGGAACACATACACTTATCATATGTTTAGTAGCAGTAACGTTATACGCATTGTATCAGCCTCTAAGACAGGCAACGTACACGTAAGAGTATCCGTGTCCGTATAACTGCCTAGCACAGGCACATGTAATCCGCCTATCTCTTAAGTACATAAGCACCAAGCAGATCGACCGAAGGGAACGTTCGAGAAGCTTCGTGCTTATTCCCAACATATTATATATCACCTCGACCGGAGGCATAGTCGTAAGTCCGTAAGCCTCCTCAAGGCACATTCTTTCACGCGTTACGATAAGGCACGGACACCGGCTCGCTCGAGTTACGCGCTCCCCATTCCACGCGATAAGGCACGGACGCCGGCTCGCTCGAGTTGCGCGCTCCCCATCCCACGCGATAAGGCACGCCGCGCTGAGTCAGCAAGATAAGGCACGGACGCTGGCTCGCTCGAGTCGCGCGCTCCCCATCCCACTGCGATAATGCTGACCACGCGCATTTCATCACGCGTGCGAAAGTCTAAGACCGAGCGCTCACAACGGGATTGCTGATGCAGCTCTCCCACCGCCGACGAGTCCCCGCCACTTTCCGAGCCGACGAGCTCCGCTGCAACGCCGGGACATTCAGTCTCCATCGCCGCGTCAACCAGTACGGTCACTTCAAACCCATTGCTCCGAGCTTAGTCTCACGCGTTCCGCCTTACGAGTTTATACTTCGGATAGTTAATCATTAGTACCCAGTGTTCACATCATTGTAGTAGATCTGTGTTTAATAAAATACTTTTACGCAACTTCGTGAACCATCTACCCTGACAGGCATCCAGCAAGGTAAGAATTTAATTCCTCATTATTCCACATTGTGATATCCTTCCGTAAGGGCAACCCGTGTGACTACTCGTGACCATCGTTATTTTAGTTAACTTCTAACAACATTGCTTTTTAAACTCAATCATTTACATTATTCTCGAGACTGTCGTAATCAACGTGGCATTTATTATATATTGTTGCAAATCTCGTGTACCACGTTTCACTATACGGGTATTCTGTGCGCTTAAGCCAGTCTTCATCGCCGCTTCGAACCGAACAGTCGCACCTCTCTAACAAGCAAGCCTTAAGCGTTACTAGTAGTCGACCTACACTCGAGTCTGTTAACAATAGAATCTGTGTAACACCAGTGTACAAACCAACGCCGTCTTCAATACAACTATAAGGTATTTGGTGCAGACTTATTCTCCTCTTTCCCACATCCAACGTGAGCGCAATTATTTCGTTTATTCAACTTTTATTTCAACTTCCTAACGTTACAAATCTTTCGAAACATCGGGCATTTACAATTCATTCGCGGTAACCGAACTCCTTTCATATAACTCATTTATCCTTCCTAACCTGCCACTTTCCTCGAAATATCGGACAGTTATAATTCATCGGCGATCATTGAATACGGACGACGTCCTATTAACCGAGTGTTCTCTGTGCTTTAAGTCAGTGACGTGTCACGAGCATTCAGTTGCTCGGCCGTTCTCTCAGTGTCCCCTGGATCAAGGCTAGGCGTCGAGTCGCTTGCCTTTCCGTAGTGACCTCCCGACCAACCGTAACCACAGTGCGCCAGCCGACCAGCATTAAGTTGCTGGGCGCAGCCGACCAGCATTAAGTTGCTGGGGGCCAGCCGACCAGCATTAAGTTGCTGGGCGCCAGCGTACAGCCGCTGATTGCGCCAGCATAGAGTTGCTGTTCCGCCAGCATACAGTTGCTGATTCCGCCATGGTACGGCCCCAAGGTTAGTAGTCACTGGTGCTCCCGACAGCACTCCCCCTATTAAAATCATAAAGCAGAGAATATTCCGTTATTTAGGAAGTCGACCGACGCAGCGTCGTAAAGGACGCCGAAACAGGCACCGTTCGGGTGTGAAGTACCGTGCACGCCGTGACGCCGCACGTGAAC
Organism: Priocnemis perturbator; assembly: GCA_963942575.1. NCBI lineage: Eukaryota > Metazoa > Arthropoda > Insecta > Hymenoptera > Pompilidae > Priocnemis > Priocnemis perturbator. The sequence continues at coordinate 13,616 of CAWWDK010000330.1, read as the reverse complement.
GAGAATTTCTGGCCGCCCTTCAAGCAGCAGACAATCAGTTCGATACGCCCCCATCTACAACAGCCCCTCTGATTAACGCCGCCACCGACGCATTCTCATATTCCGGCCCAGAACCGGAGCCCGTTCCTTTCCAACTTCCCCCGAACTATTATTCCCACAACCGCTATTCTCCCACATTCCAGCCCGATCCCAGCTATTCCCCCGAACCCCCGGCAGATCCTGAACCCGAGCCCCGCCACCCTGAGCCGACACCTCCAATTTGGGCTTCCCCATACGAGCCCTGCCCCTTTGACCTTCCCCCTGGCCAGGACACCTTCATGGTCTTGATTAACCCCCAAAGCCCTGAAATCGTCGATTCCACCGTTCAGATTGACGAGATACACGAGAACGACGACATCCAAATATTAAACTAGTGTAACGTTTCTCTCTCAATAAAACCTTTTATTTTTCATTCTGCGCTCGCGTTGCAAACGTTCCTACCTTCGAACCCTGTCAATCTTAGAATAAGTATAAATATCGGCGGTATAGGAAATACCGGGACGATATTAAGTATATTTGTGCGGTAGCCATTCCGACGTTTGACATATTTGTGCGGTAGCCATTCCGACGTCTGATATATTTGGTACGGTAACCATTCCGGGTTTAGAGTCACATTTTGCGCGGTAGCCATTCCGACATTTGACATATTTGGTACGGTAACCATTCCGGGTTTAGAGTCACATTTGTGCGGTAGCCATTCCGACGTTGATATTTTTGGTACGGTAACCATTCCGGGTTTAGAGTCACATTTGTGCGGTAGCCATTCCGACGTTGATATTTTTGGTACGGTAACCATTCCGGGTTTAGAGTCACATTTGTGCGGTAGCCATTCCGACGTTGATATTTTTGGTACGGTAACCATTCCGGGCTTAGAGTCACATTTGTGCGGTAGCCATTCCGACGTTGATATTTTTGGTACGGTAACCATTCCGGGTTTAGAGTCACATTCTGCGCGGTAGCCATTCCGACGATAAATAAATCTTGTGCGGTAACCAGTCCGACCATTTAAGTAAGTTAGAAACACCCGGTAATAATACCGACTTCTGTAACACTTCCGCGCAAGGAAAGTAGATTGCGCTCCAAGTACCGACCGATTCAGCCGTCTGCTCTCGGGTCCCAGCTATACGCGGTGTATGCAGCGTGGCTAAAAACCGAGGACGTAACATTCGCACGAATCCGTTGAGAAATGGCCGAGATATGCCGTGTTACACTTGCGGACGATGAAATCTTGCTAGTTCTCGCGTTTTGCAAGCGCGACACACGATGCACCGCGTTTCGTTCGATTCGTTCAAGAACTCTCGTATCTCGGACATCCGCGAGTTTTTCGCGTCGAAAACGTGCTCCCCGTGCGTTTTAGACGCTAAAAACGCGTATGACACTTGATTCGCACGAATCCGTCGAGAAATGGCCGAGATACGCCGTGTTACACTTGCGGACGATGAAATCTTGCTAGTTCTCGCGTTTTGCAAGCGCGACACACGATGCACCGCGTTTCGTTCGATTCGTTCAAGAACTCTCGTATCTCGGACATCCGCGAGTTTTTCGCGTCGAAAACGTGCTCCCCGTGCGTTTTAGACGCTAAAAACGCGTATGACACTTGATTCGCACGAATCCGTTGAGAAATGGCCGAGATACGCCGTGTTACACTTGCGGACGATGAAATCTTGCTAGTTCTCGCGTTTTGCAAGCGCGACACACGATGCACCGCGTTTCGTTCGATTCGTTCAAGAACTCTCGTATCTCGGACATCCGCGAGTTTTTCGCGTCGAAAACGTGCTCCCCGTGCGTTTTAGACGCTTAAAACGCGTATGACACTTGATTCGCACGAATCCGTTGAGAAATGGCCGAGATACGCCGTGTTACACTTGCGGACGATGAAATCTTGCTAGTTCTCGCGTTTTGCAAGCGCGACACACGATGCACCGCGTTTCGTTCGATTTGTTCAAGAACTCTCGTATCTCGGACATCCGCGAGTTTTTCGCGTCGAAAACGTGCTCCCCGTGGGTTTTAGACGCTAAAAACGCGTATGACACTTGATTCGCACGAATCCGTTGAGAAATGGCCGAGATACGCCGTGTTACACTTGCGGACGATGAAATCTTGCTAGTTCTCGCGTTTTGCAAGCGCGACACACGATGCACCGCGTTTCGTTCGATTCGTTCAAGAACTCTCGTATCTCGGACATCCGCGAGTTTTTCGCGTCGAAAACGTGCTCCCCGTGCGTTTTAGACGCTAAAAACGCGTATGACACTTGATTCGCACGAATCCGTTGAGAAATGGCCGAGATACGCCGTGTTACACTTGCGGACGATGAAATCTTGCTAGTTCTCGCGTTTTGCAAGCGCGACACACGATGCACCGCGTTTCGTTCGATTCGTTCAAGAACTCTCGTATCTCGGACATCCGCGAGTTTTTCGCGTCGAAAACGTGCTCCCCGTGCGTTTTAGACGCTAAAAACGCGTATGACACTTGATTCGCACGAATCCGTTGAGAAATGGCCGAGATACGCCGTGTTACACTTGCGGACGATGAAATCTTGCTAGTTCTCGCGTTTTGCAAGCGCGACACACGATGCACCGCGTTTCGTTCGATTCGTTCAAGAACTCTCGTATCTCGGACATCCGCGAGTTTTTCGCGTCGAAAACGTGCTCCCCGTGCGTTTTAGACGCTAAAAACGCGTATGACACTTGATTCGCACGAATCCGTTGAGAAATGGCCGAGATACGCCGTGTTACACTTGCGGACGATGAAATCTTGCTAGTTCTCGCGTTTTGCAAGCGCGACACACGATGCACCGCGTTTCGTTCGATTCGTTCAAGAACTCTCGTATCTCGGACATCCGCGAGTTTTTCGCGTCGAAAACGTGCTCCCCGTGCGTTTTAGACGCTAAAAACGCGTATGACACTTGATTCGCACGAATCCGTTGAGAAATGGCCGAGATACGCCGTGTTACACTTGCGGACGATGAAATCTTGCTAGTTCTCGCGTTTTGCAAGCGCGACACACGATGCACCGCGTTTCGTTCGATTCGTTCAAGAACTCTCGTATCTCGGACATCCGCGAGTTTTTCGCGTCGAAAACGTGCTCCCCGTGCGTTTTAGACGCTAAAAACGCGTATGACACTTGATTCGCACGAATCCGTTGAGAAATGGCCGAGATACGCCGTGTTACACTTGCGGACGATGAAATCTTGCTAGTTCTCGCGTTTTGCAAGCGCGACACACGATGCACCGCGTTTCGTTCGATTTGTTCAAGAACTCTCGTATCTCGGACATCCGCGAGTTTTTCGCGTCGAAAACGTGCTCCCCGTGCGTTTTAGACGCTAAAAACGCGTATGACACTTGATTCGCACGAATCCGTTGAGAAATGGCCGAGATACGCCGTGTTACACTTGCGGACGATGAAATCTTGCTAGTTCTCGCGTTTTGCAAGCGCGACACACGATGCACCGCGTTTCGTTCGATTCGTTCAAGAACTCTCGTATCTCGGACATCCGCGAGTTTTTCGCGTCGAAAACGTGCTCCCCGTGCGTTTTAGACGCTAAAAACGCGTATGACACTTGATTCGCACGAATCCGTTGAGAAATGGCCGAGATACGCCGTGTTACACTTGCGGACGATGAAATTTTGCTAGTTCTCGCGTTTTGCAAGCGCGACACACGATGCACCGCGTTTCGTTCGATTCGTTCAAGAACTCTCGTATCTCGGACATCCGCGAGTTTTTCGCGTCGAAAACGTGCTCCCCGTGCGTTTTAGACGCTAAAAACGCGTATGACACTTGATTCGCACGAATCCGTTGAGAAATGGCCGAGATACGCCGTGTTACACTTGCGGACGATGAAATCTTGCTAGTTCTCGCGTTTTGCAAGCGCGACACACGATGCACCGCGTTTCGTTCGATTCGTTCAAGAACTCTCGTATCTCGGACATCCGCGAGTTTTTCGCGTCGAAAACGTGCTCCCCGTGCGTTTTAGACGCTAAAAACGCGTATGACACTTGATTCGCACGAATCCGTTGAGAAATGGCCGAGATACGCCGTGTTACACTTGCGGACGATGAAATCTTGCTAGTTCTCGCGTTTTGCAAGCGCGACACACGATGCACCGCGTTTCGTTCGATTTGTTCAAGAACTCTCGTATCTCGGACATCCGCGAGTTTTTCGCGTCGAAAACGTGCTCCCCGTGCGTTTTAGACGCTAAAAACGCGTATGACACTTGATTCGCACGAATCCGTTGAGAAATGGCCGAGATACGCCGTGTTACACTTGCGGACGATGAAATCTTGCTAGTTCTCGCGTTTTGCAAGCGCGACACACGATGCACCGCGTTTCGTTCGATTCGTTCAAGAACTCTCGTATCTCGGACATCCGCGAGTTTTTCGCGTCGAAAACGTGCTCCCCGTGCGTTTTAGACGCTAAAAACGCGTATGACACTTGATTCGCACGAATCCGTTGAGAAATGGCCGAGATACGCCGTGTTACACTTGCGGACGATGAAATCTTGCTAGTTCTCGCGTTTTGCAAGCGCGACACACGATGCACCGCGTTTCGTTCGATTCGTTCAAGAACTCTCGTATCTCGGACATCCGCGAGTTTTTCGCGTCGAAAACGTGCTCCCCGTGCGTTTTAGACGCTAAAAACGCGTATGACACTTGATTCGCACGAATCCGTTGAGAAATGGCCGAGATACGCCGTGTTACACTTGCGGACGATGAAATCTTGCTAGTTCTCGCGTTTTGCAAGCGCGACACACGATGCACCGCGTTTCGTTCGATTCGTTCAAGAACTCTCGTATCTCGGACATCCGCGAGTTTTTCGCGTCGAAAACGTGCTCCCCGTGCGTTTTAGACGCTAAAAACGCGTATGACACTTGATTCGCACGAATCCGTTGAGAAATGGCCGAGATACGCCGTGTTACACTTGCGGACGATGAAATCTTGCTAGTTCTCGCGTTTTGCAAGCGCGACACACGATGCACCGCGTTTCGTTCGATTCGTTCAAGAACTCTCGTATCTCGGACATCCGCGAGTTTTTCGCGTCGAAAACGTGCTCCCCGTGCGTTTTAGACGCTAAAAACGCGTATGACACTTGATTCGCACGAATCCGTTGAGAAATGGCCGAGATACGCCGTGTTACACTTGCGGACGATGAAATCTTGCTAGTTCTCGCGTTTTGCAAGCGCGACACACGATGCACCGCGTTTCGTTCGATTCGTTCAAGAACTCTCGTATCTCGGACATCCGCGAGTTTTTCGCGTCGAAAACGTGCTCCCCGTGCGTTTTAGACGCTAAAAACGCGTATGACACTTGATTCGCACGAATCCGTTGAGAAATGGCCGAGATACGCCGTGTTACACTTGCGGACGATGAAATCTTGCTAGTTCTCGCGTTTTGCAAGCGCGACACACGATGCACCGCGTTTCGTTCGATTTGTTCAAGAACTCTCGTATCTCGGACATCCGCGAGTTTTTCGCGTCGAAAACGTGCTCCCCGTGCGTTTTAGACGCTAAAAACGCGTATGACACTTGATTCGCACGAATCCGTTGAGAAATGGCCGAGATACGCCGTGTTACACTTGCGGACGATGAAATCTTGCTAGTTCTCGCGTTTTGCAAGCGCGACACACGATGCACCGCGTTTCGTTCGATTCGTTCAAGAACTCTCGTATCTCGGACATCCGCGAGTTTTTCGCGTCGAAAACGTGCTCCCCGTGCGTTTTAGACGCTAAAAACGCGTATGACACTTGATTCGCACGAATCCGTTGAGAAATGGCCGAGATACGCCGTGTTACACTTGCGGACGATGAAATCTTGCTAGTTCTCGCGTTTTGCAAGCGCGACACACGATGCACCGCGTTTCGTTCGATTTGTTCAAGAACTCTCGTATCTCGGACATCCGCGAGTTTTTCGCGTCGAAAACGTGCTCCCCGTGCGTTTTAGACGCTAAAAACGCGTATGACACTTGATTCGCACGAATCCGTTGAGAAATGGCCGAGATACGCCGTGTTACACTTGCGGACGATGAAATCTTGCTAGTTCTCGCGTTTTGCAAGCGCGACACACGATGCACCGCGTTTCGTTCGATTCGTTCAAGAACTCTCGTATCTCGGACATCCGCGAGTTTTTCGCGTCGAAAACGTGCTCCCCGTGCGTTTTAGACGCTAAAAACGCGTATGACACTTGATTCGCACGAATCCGTTGAGAAATGGCCGAGATACGCCGTGTTACACTTGCGGACGATGAAATCTTGCTAGTTCTCGCGTTTTGCAAGCGCGACACACGATGCACCGCGTTTCGTTCGATTCGTTCAAGAACTCTCGTATCTCGGACATCCGCGAGTTTTTCGCGTCGAAAACGTGCTCCCCGTGCGTTTTAGACGCTAAAAACGCGTATGACACTTGATTCGCACGAATCCGTTGAGAAATGGCCGAGATACGCCGTGTTACACTTGCGGACGATGAAATCTTGCTAGTTCTCGCGTTTTGCAAGCGCGACACACGATGCACCGCGTTTCGTTCGATTCGTTCAAGAACTCTCGTATCTCGGACATCCGCGAGTTTTTCGCGTCGAAAACGTGCTCCCCGTGCGTTTTAGACGCTAAAAACGCGTATGACACTTGATTCGCACGAATCCGTTGAGAAATGGCCGAGATACGCCGTGTTACACTTGCGGACGATGAAATCTTGCTAGTTCTCGCGTTTTGCAAGCGCGACACACGATGCACCGCGTTTCGTTCGATTCGTTCAAGAACTCTCGTATCTCGGACATCCGCGAGTTTTTCGCGTCGAAAACGTGCTCCCCGTGCGTTTTAGACGCTAAAAACGCGTATGACACTTGATTCGCACGAATCCGTTGAGAAATGGCCGAGATACGCCGTGTTACACTTGCGGACGATGAAATCTTGCTAGTTCTCGCGTTTTGCAAGCGCGACACACGATGCACCGCGTTTCGTTCGATTCGTTCAAGAACTCTCGTATCTCGGACATCCGCGAGTTTTTCGCGTCGAAAACGTGCTCCCCGTGCGTTTTAGACGCTAAAAACGCGTATGACACTTGATTCGCACGAATCCGTTGAGAAATGGCCGAGATACGCCGTGTTACACTTGCGGACGATGAAATCTTGCTAGTTCTCGCGTTTTGCAAGCGCGACACACGATGCACCGCGTTTCGTTCGATTTGTTCAAGAACTCTCGTATCTCGGACATCCGCGAGTTTTTCGCGTCGAAAACGTGCTCCCCGTGCGTTTTAGACGCTAAAAACGCGTATGACACTTGATTCGTGTTACGTCCTGCGTCCTCCACCCCAATTTTTTCGCCTAAAATAAATAATGCTAAGGATTAAGCTTCCGCAGACACTCTCGCACATACGCATGGCAACAACTAGTCATAAGTAGTTAATAGAACCGATTAACACACATATCGTTGATAAGTACAGTATGCGTTCAAGGTCGGTAATCCTGCAGTTAGAGAACCAAAGACGGTAACCCAACTTGTAAATTCTCATCGATAAATGACGATAACTTTATTTTCCACCGTTGCCGGTAATTCAATGTCGATAATTTTAGGTTAGACTTACCACCAGTGACCGTCGGTAACAAGCCATGTTTGCCGGTAACCCACGGTCACTGAATCTATCGGGAACACATACACTTATCATATGTTTAGTAGCAGTAACGTTATACGCATTGTATCAGCCTCTAAGACAGGCAACGTACACGTAAGAGTATCCGTGTCCGTATAACTGCCTAGCACAGGCACATGTAATCCGCCTATCTCTTAAGTACATAAGCACCAAGCAGATCGACCGAAGGGAACGTTCGAGAAGCTTCGTGCTTATTCCCAACATATTATATATCACCTCGACCGGAGGCATAGTCGTAAGTCCGTAAGCCTCCTCAAGGCACATTCTTTCACGCGTTACGATAAGGCACGGACACCGGCTCGCTCGAGTTACGCGCTCCCCATTCCACGCGATAAGGCACGGACGCCGGCTCGCTCGAGTTGCGCGCTCCCCATCCCACGCGATAAGGCACGCCGCGCTGAGTCAGCAAGATAAGGCACGGACGCTGGCTCGCTCGAGTCGCGCGCTCCCCATCCCACTGCGATAATGCTGACCACGCGCATTTCATCACGCGTGCGAAAGTCTAAGACCGAGCGCTCACAACGGGATTGCTGATGCAGCTCTCCCACCGCCGACGAGTCCCCGCCACTTTCCGAGCCGACGAGCTCCGCTGCAACGCCGGGACATTCAGTCTCCATCGCCGCGTCAACCAGTACGGTCACTTCAAACCCATTGCTCCGAGCTTAGTCTCACGCGTTCCGCCTTACGAGTTTATACTTCGGATAGTTAATCATTAGTACCCAGTGTTCACATCATTGTAGTAGATCTGTGTTTAATAAAATACTTTTACGCAACTTCGTGAACCATCTACCCTGACAGGCATCCAGCAAGGTAAGAATTTAATTCCTCATTATTCCACATTGTGATATCCTTCCGTAAGGGCAACCCGTGTGACTACTCGTGACCATCGTTATTTTAGTTAACTTCTAACAACATTGCTTTTTAAACTCAATCATTTACATTATTCTTGAGACTGTCGTAATCAACGTGGCATTTATTATATATTGTTGCAAATCTCGTGTACCACGTTTCACTATACGGGTATTCTGTGCGCTTAAGCCAGTCTTCATCGCCGCTTCGAACCGAACAGTCGCACCTCTCTAACAAGCAAGCCTTAAGCGTTACTAGTAGTCGACCTACACTCGAGTCTGTTAACAATAGAATCTGTGTAACACCAGTGTACAAACCAACGCCGTCTTCAATACAACTATAAGGTATTTGGTGCAGACTTATTCTCCTCTTTCCCACATCCAACGTGAGCGCAATTATTTCGTTTATTCAACTTTTATTTCAACTTCCTAACGTTACAAATCTTTCGAAACATCGGGCATTTACAATTCATTCGCGGTAACCGAACTCCTTTCATATAACTCATTTATCCTTCCTAACCTGCCACTTTCCTCGAAATATCGGACAGTTATAATTCATCGGCGATCATTGAATACGGACGACGTCCTATTAACCGAGTGTTCTCTGTGCTTTAAGTCAGTGACGTGTCACGAGCATTCAGTTGCTCGGCCGTTCTCTCAGTGTCCCCTGGATCAAGGCTAGGCGTCGAGTCGCTTGCCTTTCCGTAGTGACCTCCCGACCAACCGTAACCACAGTGCGCCAGCCGACCAGCATTAAGTTGCTGGGCGCAGCCGACCAGCATTAAGTTGCTGGGGGCCAGCCGACCAGCATTAAGTTGCTGGGCGCCAGCGTACAGCCGCTGATTGCGCCAGCATAGAGTTGCTGTTCCGCCAGCATACAGTTGCTGATTCCGCCATGGTACGGCCCCAAGGTTAGTAGTCACTGGTGCTCCCGACAGCACTCCCCCTATTAAAATCATAAAGCAGAGAATATTCCGTTATTTAGGAAGTCGACCGACGCAGCGTCGTAAAGGACGCCGAAACAGGCACCGTTCGGGTGTGAAGTACCGTGCACGCCGTGACGCCGCACGTGAACGAGAATTTCTGGCCGCCCTTCAAGCAGCAGACAATCAGTTCGATACGCCCCCATCTACAACAGCCCCTCTGATTAACGCCGCCACCGACGCATTCTCATATTCCGGCCCAGAACCGGAGCCCGTTCCTTTCCAACTTCCCCCGAACTATTATTCCCACAACCGCTATTCTCCCACATTCCAGCCCGATCCCAGCTATTCCCCCGAACCCCCGGCAGATCCTGAACCCGAGCCCCGCCACCCTGAGCCGACACCTCCAATTTGGGCTTCCCCATACGAGCCCTGCCCCTTTGACCTTCCCCCTGGCCAGGACACCTTCATGGTCTTGATTAACCCCCAAAGCCCTGAAATCGTCGATTCCACCGTTCAGATTGACGAGATACACGAGAACGACGACATCCAAATATTAAACTAGTGTAACGTTTCTCTCTCAATAAAACCTTTTATTTTTCATTCTGCGCTCGCGTTGCAAACGTTCCTACCTTCGAACCCTGTCAATCTTAGAATAAGTATAAATATCGGCGGTATAGGAAATACCGGGACGATATTAAGTATATTTGTGCGGTAGCCATTCCGACGTTTGACATATTTGTGCGGTAGCCATTCCGACGTCTGATATATTTGGTACGGTAACCATTCCGGGTTTAGAGTCACATTTTGCGCGGTAGCCATTCCGACATTTGACATATTTGGTACGGTAACCATTCCGGGTTTAGAGTCACATTTGTGCGGTAGCCATTCCGACGTTGATATTTTTGGTACGGTAACCATTCCGGGTTTAGAGTCACATTTGTGCGGTAGCCATTCCGACGTTGATATTTTTGGTACGGTAACCATTCCGGGTTTAGAGTCACATTTGTGCGGTAGCCATTCCGACGTTGATATTTTTGGTACGGTAACCATTCCGGGCTTAGAGTCACATTTGTGCGGTAGCCATTCCGACGTTGATATTTTTGGTACGGTAACCATTCCGGGTTTAGAGTCACATTCTGCGCGGTAGCCATTCCGACGATAAATAAATCTTGTGCGGTAACCAGTCCGACCATTTAAGTAAGTTAGAAACACCCGGTAATAATACCGACTTCTGTAACACTTCCGCGCAAGGAAAGTAGATTGCGCTCCAAGTACCGACCGATTCAGCCGTCTGCTCTCGGGTCCCAGCTATACGCGGTGTATGCAGCGTGGCTAAAAACCGAGGACGTAACAGAGAGAAATAAAATTTGGTGTCAGAAGTGGGATACGCCAGACGGATTATTCGGTCTATATTCGCGAGATAATTAGTCAAGGAAAATGTCTCACGAGGCAAGCCAGACAAGCAGCCGTCTCATGAACGAGGCCGAAGTTGCCGAAATTCAAGATAAATTGATTGTGAGGGAGAGACAATTAGCGGAACAAGCCGCTTTGATCCGAACATTGCAAGCGGAGAAAGATACGACGGGGGGACAAACGGAACCAAGCCTTTCGCAATTACTCAACTCCTTGACACTCAAAGTGGACGAAGCGACGGAAGGTCCGAGACATGAAGACACGGAATCTGCTCAAGCGAGACCACCCCGAGCAACGACCTCCCACGACGCGGGAAGTCGCAGAACATCAAACCTCAAAAGAGATCCCTCCCCCTCGTCCACCCCTGGAATTGGAATTAAGGACGCTTTAGAAATTGTCCCCACCTATGACGGATACAAATTATCGATATTCCAATTCTCGCGCGCTTGCGAACGGGCTCGCGATTTATTACCCCCGCGGCTGGAAACCAGCCTAACGCAAATGATTATTTATAAACTCCGTGGACATGCTTTCCAAGTTATAGAGGATACAGACATCCTTACAGTTAGCGAATTGATGGACCGGCTAAAGAGTGTTTTTGGTCCCAAAAAGTCAGTGAACCAATACCGCGGCGAATTAGGAAATATTTTCAAACGACCCAGCGAACATATTTTGGACTACGTCGGTCGCGTCAATGACCTAAAGACAGCCATTACGGACGGAGAACGACAAGTTCACGGAAGATTAACCCTTGCGATAAAAGAAGCAATAGAACTAGACGTCTTGGAAAGCTTCACTAGCGGCCTACCCGCCGACATTCAAATTAGACTCCGGGTGCAAGGATATGAGACTCTCGACGACGCGTTTGTGAAGTGTAACCAGATTGCCAGGACGATAGAAACAGAGAACAGCCGTTACAGAACGCAACCACCGCGAGAGCAATTTAGACGGGATCCCAGGCCATCGCAATTCGAGCCACGAAACCCGTAACCGCCGCGTCAATTTGAGAGACCCTGGACGACGCGATCCACTCTCTGTTAGACGTCGCGATAGAGTTGCAATTAGATAGCATTAGTATCGGGCATACGCCATACGTCGATAACGTATCTTGGCTAGACATTAGGACTTTAATCGTGGGAATATTTTCAGGACACTGTCTAACCCTTAACGTTTGCGAGGGATTAGTGTCAATCCCTGATAACTCTTCGAGAAGCGACATAATCAAAGAGTACCACGCATCAGCAATGGACGGCCACAAAGGCGTAACGAATTTTAACGATGCAAGATCTCCTGACAAAATATTGCATCGCAGTTCCGCTGAAAAACGCCCAAGCAATTCCCATTGCCGATGCTATGATCAAAAATCCGATATGCCGCTTCGGAGCGCCCAGGGCGATCCTGACCGACCAAGGTGCGTCCTTCACCTCGGCCGTGTTTAAACACATAGCTCGTAAGTTTCACATAACCCGATGCCGAACGACGGCATACTACCCGCAGTCAAACGGTTCACTAGAGCGATCACACCACGTCCTGGCGGAATACTTAAAACAGTACGTCGATGAAAGAAACGATTGGGACCAATGGACCGATCTCGCGATATTCTCTTATAACACAAGCGTCCACGAACGGACGAAATTTACACCGCACGAATAGGTCTTCGGTAGACTCGCGCGTAACCCCTCAAGCCACCCATACATCGAAGAAGGGATCGATGTAACATACCGGGAATATTTAGAGACCCTTTTTCATCATATCCAGGACCTGCGGGAGATCGCTCGGAGACATTTGATTAGGGCTAAGGAGAGGTCTAAAGAGTACTATGACCGGCGCGTTAACCCCCAGAATTTTAAGGTGGGAGATCGGGTATTCCTCCTAAAGGAACCCATAAAAGGTGAATTCGCGGATCAGTACACAGACCCGCACGAAGTCCTAGAGGTACTACCAAACAATAATGCAATAATTGATTTTAAGGGAAACACCCGCGTCGTACATATAAATAAGCTAAAGTTAAGCCGAGTTAAGTAGAAATAAAACAATACAAACTACCTGCGAATTTATGTGTACAAGTCCCAGTAGAATCGCGAAATTTATAACACTGTGGTAAGACCATATATCGAGACACTCGACAGGTACACATGAATTCGAAAGCGGTCCCGAGTCCGCTGTACACCGAAACCTAGGCGTACAATACAAAATTTGTATATTCGGTTGCAGAAACATGCACGTTTTCGTAGTCATTTTACTCCTAAGCATATATCTACTCGGGTTGATGCGCTATCGGGTTCAACTGCGGAAGGCAACATCTGAATTCCACAACGATCATCCTCCTGGATACGAGGGACTGCAATATCACCCTGAAGTCTCCCAACTCCACGAAGAGTTACGTCCAACTCCTCCAATTGGCGCATTACCAGCACGCAGATATCATCCAAAGTAAAGTGGAGATATCGCGGACCATTCACTACTTTGGCATGCACTCTCACATCTCGGTCGTACATAATGGATAGTACGAATATCTGTCAGATGTGAGCCACAGAAATTGCATCTGTGCACAGGAGGCAGCTCCCAGCCGGTTGCACTCTCATCGGGGGAGCCCCGCACCGTTAACACGGTGGCAATGGGGTCTCCGATCCCACGAGGAGTTGCATCAACACCGCCTGGCCGCTTTTAATCACATCGCACTCGTCCTCCGTTGCACACTCCGAACATAAGTGTTCGTCCCTGCAATTCCGACATTCGGCGGGAGATGTGGCAC
>CAWWDK010000329.1:0-91440 GCA_963942575.1 Priocnemis perturbator | reverse complement strand
TGAGGCAGAATCCTGGCAAATTGATAGTAGTTAAGATATTTGCATCTATATCATTGGACGACATTGGCAATTTTAGATGCTCTGGCTTATGATTCGACCGGAGGCCAAAGAGAGTCGCTTTGGACAAGTACTACCGCACAAATCTGGTACATTTGGACCTCCTTGGCAAGATACGATGAGGCAGAATCCTATCACATTGATAGGAGTAAAGATATTTGCATCTATATCATTGGACGACATTGGCAATTCTGGATACTTCGGCTTATGGATCGACCTGAGTCCAAAGAGATTCGCTTTGGACAAGTGCTGCCGCACAAATCTTGTACATTTGTATCTTCTGGACAAGGTATGATGAGGCAGAATCCTGTCAAATTGATAGGAGTGAAGACATTTGCATGTATATCTTTTGACGAAATTGGCAATTCTGGATGCGCCGGCATATGATTCGACCGGAGGCCAAAGAGAGACGCTATGGTTAAGTGCCACCGCACAAATCTTGTACATTTGGACCTCCTGGACAAGGTATGATGAGGCAGAATCCTATCACATTGATAGGAGTAAAGATATTTATATCTATATTATTGGACGACATTGGCAATCCTGGGGATCCGGCATATGATTCGACCTGAATCCAAAGAGAGTCGCTTTGGACAAGTGCTACCGCACAAATCCTGTACATTTGAACCTCCTGGACAAGATATAATGAGGCAGAATCCTGGCAAATTGATAGTAGTTAAGATATTTGCATCTATATCATTGGACGACATTGGCAATTTTGGATGCTCCGGCTTATGATTCGACCGGAGGCCAAAGAGAGTCGCTTTTCGACAAGTGCTACCGCACAAATCTGGTACATTTGGACCCCCTTGGCAAGATACGATGAGGCAGAATCCTATCACATTGATAGGATTGAAGATATTTGCATCTATATCTTTGGACGACATTGGCAAATCTGGATGCTCCGGCATATGATTCGCCCGGAGGCCAAAGAGGGTCGCTATGGAAAAGTGCTACCGCCCAAATCTTGTACATTTGGACCTCCTGGACAAGGTATGATGAGGCAGAATCCTATCACATTGATAGGAGTGAAGATATTTGCATCTATATCTTTGGACGACATTGGCAAATCTGGATGCTCCGGCATATGATTCGCCCGGAGGCCAAAGAGGGTCGCTATGGAAAAGTGCTACCGCACAAATCTTGTACATTTGGACCTCCTGGACAAGGTATGATGAGGCAGAATCCTATCACATTGATAGGAGTGAAAATATTTGCATCTATATCTTTGGACGACATTGGCAATTCTGGATGCTCCGGCATATGATTCGCCCGGAGGCCAAAGAGGGTCGCCATGGACAAGTGCTACCCCACAAATCTTGTACATTTGGACGTCCTGGACAAGGTATGATGAGGCAGAATCCTATCACATTGATAGGAGTAAAGATATTTGCATCTATATCATTGGACGACATTGGCAATTTTGGATGCTCCGGCTTATGATTCGACCGGAGGCCAAAGAGAGTCGCTTTGGACAAGTGCTGCCGCACAAATCTTGTACATTTGTATCTTCTGGACAAGTTATGATGAGGCAGAATCCTATCACATTGATAGGAGGAAAGATATTTGCATCTATATAATTGGACGTCATTGGCAATTCCGGATGCTTCGGCTTATGGATCGACCTGAGTCCAAAGAGATTCGCTTTTGTCAAGTGCTACCGCACAAATCTTGTACATTTGGACCTCCTGGACAAGGTATGATGAGGCAGAATCCTATCACATTGTTAGGAGTAAAGATATTTGCATGTATATAATTGGACGTCATTGGCAATTCTGGATGCTTTGGCTTATGGATCGACCTGAGTCCAAAGAGATTCGCTTTTGTCAAGTGCTACCGCACAAATATTGTAAATTTGCACTTCCTGGACAAGGTATGATGCGGCAGAATCCTGTCACATTGATAGGAGTGAAGATATTTGCATCTATATCGTTGGACGTCATTGGCAATTTTGGATGCTCCGGCTTATGATTCGACCGGAGGCCAAAGAGGGTCGCCATGGACAAGTGCTACCGCACAAATCTTGTACATTTGGACCTCCTGGACAAGGTATGATGAGGCAGAATCCTATCACATTGATAGGAGCAAAGATATTTGCATCTATATAATTGGACGACATTGGCAATTCTGGATGCTCGGCTTATGATTCGACCTTAGTCCAAAGAGATTCGCTGTTGTCAAGTGCTACCGCACAAATCTGGTACATTCGGACCCCCTGGACAATATACGATGAGGCAGAATCCTATCACATTGATAGGAGTAAAGATATTTGCATCTATATAATTGGACGTCATTGGCAATTCTGGATGCTTCGGCTTATGGATCGACCTGAGTCCAAAGAGATTCGCTTTTGTCAAGTGCTACCGCACAAATCTTGTACATTTGCACTTCCTGGACAAGGTATGATGAGGCAGAATCCTGTCAAATTGATAGGAGTGAAGATATTTGCATCTATATCTTTGGACGACATTGGCAATTCTGGATGCTGCGGCATATGATTCGACCGGAGGCCAAAGAGAGTCGCTTTGGACAACTCCTACCGCACAAATCTTGTACATTTGGGCCTCCTGGACAAGGTATGGTGAAGCAGAATCCAATCACATTGATAGGAGTAAGATATTTGCATCTATATAATTGGACGACATTGGCAATTCTGGATACTTCGGCTTATGGATCGACCTGAGTTCAAAGAGATTCACTTTTGTCAAGTTCTACCCCAGAAATCTTGTACATTTGAACCTCCTGGACAAGATATGATGAGGCAGAATCCTGGCAAATTGATAGTAGTTAAGATATTTGCATCTATATCATTGGACGACATTGGCAATTTTAGATGCTCTGGCTTATGATTCGACCGGAGGCCAAAGAGAGTCGCTTTGGACAAGTACTACCGCACAAATCTGGTACATTTGGACCTCCTTGGCAAGATACGATGAGGCAGAATCCTATCACATTGATAGGAGTAAAGATATTTGCATCTATATCATTGGACGACATTGGCAATTCTGGATACTTCGGCTTATGGATCGACCTGAGTCCAAAGAGATTCGCTTTGGACAAGTGCTGCCGCACAAATCTTGTACATTTGTATCTTCTGGACAAGGTATGATGAGGCAGAATCCTGTCAAATTGATAGGAGTGAAGACATTTGCATGTATATCTTTTGACGAAATTGGCAATTCTGGATGCGCCGGCATATGATTCGACCGGAGGCCAAAGAGAGACGCTATGGTTAAGTGCCACCGCACAAATCTTGTACATTTGGACCTCCTGGACAAGGTATGATGAGGCAGAATCCTATCACATTGATAGGAGTAAAGATATTTATATCTATATTATTGGACGACATTGGCAATCCTGGGGATCCGGCATATGATTCGACCTGAATCCAAAGAGAGTCGCTTTGGACAAGTGCTACCGCACAAATCCTGTACATTTGAACCTTCTGGACAAGATATAATGAGGCAGAATCCTGGCAAATTGATAGTAGTTAAGATATTTGCATCTATATCATTGGACGACATTGGCAATTTTGGATGCTCCGGCTTATGATTCGACCGGAGGCCAAAGAGAGTCGCTTTTCGACAAGTGCTACCGCACAAATCTGGTACATTTGGACCCCCTTGGCAAGATACGATGAGGCAGAATCCTATCACATTGATAGGATTGAAGATATTTGCATCTATATCTTTGGACGACATTGGCAAATCTGGATGCTCCGGCATATGATTCGCCCGGAGGCCAAAGAGGGTCGCTATGGAAAAGTGCTACCGCCCAAATCTTGTACATTTGGACCTCCTGGACAAGGTATGATGAGGCAGAATCCTATCACATTGATAGGAGTGAAGATATTTGCATCTATATCTTTGGACGACATTGGCAAATCTGGATGCTCCGGCATATGATTCGCCCGGAGGCCAAAGAGGGTCGCTATGGAAAAGTGCTACCGCACAAATCTTGTACATTTGGACCTCCTGGACAAGGTATGATGAGGCAGAATCCTATCACATTGATAGGAGTGAAGATATTTGCATCTATATCTTTGGACGACATTGGCAATTCTGGATGCTCCGGCATATGATTCGCCCGGAGGCCAAAGAGGGTCGCCATGGACAAGTGCTACCCCACAAATCTTGTACATTTGGACGTCCTGGACAAGGTATGATGAGGCAGAATCCTATCACATTGATAGGAGTAAAGATATTTGCATCTATATCATTGGACGACATTGGCAATTTTGGATGCTCCGGCTTATGATTCGACCGGAGGCCAAAGAGAGTCGCTTTGGACAAGTGCTGCCGCACAAATCTTGTACATTTGTATCTTCTGGACAAGTTATGATGAGGCAGAATCCTATCACATTGATAGGAGGAAAGATATTTGCATCTATATAATTGGACGTCATTGGCAATTCCGGATGCTTCGGCTTATGGATCGACCTGAGTCCAAAGAGATTCGCTTTTGTCAAGTGCTACCGCACAAATCTTGTACATTTGGACCTCCTGGACAAGGTATGATGAGGCAGAATCCTATCACATTGTTAGGAGTAAAGATATTTGCATGTATATAATTGGACGTCATTGGCAATTCTGGATGCTTTGGCTTATGGATCGACCTGAGTCCAAAGAGATTCGCTTTTGTCAAGTGCTACCGCACAAATATTGTAAATTTGCACTTCCTGGACAAGGTATGATGCGGCAGAATCCTGTCACATTGATAGGAGTGAAGATATTTGCATCTATATCGTTGGACGTCATTGGCAATTTTGGATGCTCCGGCTTATGATTCGACCGGAGGCCAAAGAGAGTCGCTTTTGTCAAGTGCTACCGCACAAATCTTGTAAATTTGCACTTCCTGGACAAGGTATGATGAGGCAGAATCCTATCACATTGATAGGAGTGAAGATATTTGCATCTATATCTTTGGACGACATTGGCAATTCTGGATGCTCCGGCATATGATTCGCCCGGAGGCCAAAGAGGGTCGCCATGGACAAGTGCTACCGCACAAATCTTGTACATTTGGACCTCCTGGACAAGGTATGATGAGGCAGACTCCTATCACATTGATAGGAGTAAAGATATTTGCATCTATATAATTGGACGACATTGGCAATTCTGGATGCTCGGCATATGATTCGACCTTAGTCCAAAGAGATTCGCTTTTGTCAAGTGCTACCACACAAATCTGGTACATTCGGACCCCCTGGACAATATACGATGAGGCAGAATCCTATCAAATTGATAGGAGTAAAGATATTTGCATCTATATAATTGGACGTCATTGGCAATTCTGGATGCTTCGGCTTATGGATCGACCTGAGTCCAAAGAGATTCGCTTTTGTCAAGTGCTACCGCACAAATCTTGTACATTTGCACTTCCTGGACAAGGTATGATGAGGCAGAATCCTGTCAAATTGATAGGAGTGAAGATATTTGCATCTATATCTTTGGACGACATTGGCAATTCTGGATGCTGCGGCATATGATTCGACCGGAGGCCAAAGAGAGTCGCTTTGGACAACTCCTACCGCACAAATCTTATACATTTGGGCCTCCTGGACAAGGTATGGTGAAGCAGAATCCAATCACATTGATAGGAGTAAGATATTTGCATCTATATAATTGGACGACATTGGCAATTCTGGATACTTCGGCTTATGGATCGACCTGAGTTCAAAGAGATTCACTTTTGTCAAGTTCTACCCCAGAAATCTTGTACATTTGAACCTCCTGGACAAGATATGATGAGGCAGAATCCGGTCAAATTGATAGGAGTGAAGATATTTGCATCTATATCATTGGACGACATTGGCAATTTTAGATGCTCCGGCTTATGATTCGACCGGAGGCCAAAGAGAGTCGCTTTGGACAAGTGCTACCGCACAAATCTGGTACATTTGGACCTCCTTGGCAAGATACGATGAGGCAGAATCCTATCACATTGATAGGAGTGAAGATATTTGCATCTATATCTTTGGACGACATTGGCAAATCTGGATGCTCCGGCATATGATTCGCCCGGAGGCCAAAGAGGGTCGCTATGGACAAGTGCTACCGCACAAATCTTGTACATTTGGACCTCCTGGACAAGGTATGATGAGGCAGAATCCTATCACATTGATAGGAGTGAAGATATTTGCATTTATATCTTTGGACGACATTGGCAATTCTGGATGCTCCGGCATATGATTCGCCCGGAGGCCAAAGAGGGTCGCCATGGACAAGTGCTACCGCACAAATCTTGTACATTTGGACCTCCTGGACAAGTTATGATGAGGCAGAATCCAATCACATTGATAGGAGTAAGATATTTGCATCTATATAATTGGACGACATTGGCAATTCTGGATACTTCGGCTTATGGATCGACCTGAGTTCAAAGAGATTCACTTTTGTCAAGTTCTACCCCAGAAGTCTTGTACATTTGAACCTCCTGGACAAGATATGATGAGGTAGAATCAGGTCAAATTGATAGGAGTGAAGATATTTGCATCTATATCATTGGACGACATTGGCAATTTTAGATGCTCCGGCATATGATTCGCCCGGAGGCCAAAGAGGGTCGCCATGGACAAGTGCTACCGCACAAATCTTGTACATTTGGACCTCCTGGACAAGGTATGATGAGGCTGAATCCTATCACATTGATAGGAGTGAAGATATTTGCATCTATATCTTTGGACGACATTGGCAAATCTGGATGCTCCGGCATTTGATTCGCCCGGAGGCCAAAGAGGATCGCTATGGACAAGTGCTACCGCACAAATCTTGTACATTTGGACCTCCTGGACAAGGTATGATGAGGCAGAATCATATCACATTGATAGGAGTGAAGATATTTGCATCTATATCATTGGACGACATTGGCAATTTTGGATGCTCCGGCTTATGATTCGACCTAGGTCAAAAGAGAGTCGCTTTTGTCAAATTCTACCGCACAAATCTTGTAAATTTGCACTTCCTGGACAAGGTATGATGAGGCAGAATCCTATCACATTCATAGGAGTAAAGATATTTGCATCTATATCATTGGACGACATTGGCAATTTTGGATGCTCCGGCTTATGATTTGACCTAGGTCCAAAGAGAGTCGCTTTTGTCAAGTGCTACCGCACAAATCTGGTACATTTGGACCTCCTTGGCAAGATACGATGAGGCAGAATCCTATCACATTGATAGGAGTGAAGATATTTGCATCTATATCTTTGGACGACATTGGCAAATCTGGATGCTCCGGCATATGATTCGCCCGGAGGCCAAAGAGGGTCACTATGGACAAGTGCTACCGCACAAATCTTGTACTTTTGGACCTCCTGGACAAGGTATGATGAGGTAGAATCCTATCACATTGATTGGAGTGAAGATATTTGCATTTATATCTTTGGACGACATTGGCAATTCTGGATGCTCCGGCATATGATTCGCCCGGAGGCCAAAGAGGGTCGCCATGGACAAGTGCTATCGCACAAATCTTGTACATTTGGACCTCCTGGACAAGGTATGATGAGGCAGAATCCTATCACATTGATAGGAGTGAAGATATTTGCATCTATATCTTTGGACGACATTGGCAAATCTGGATGCTCCGGCATATGATTCGCCCGGAGGCCAAAGAGGGTCGCTATGGACAAGTGCTACCGCACAAATCTTGTACATTTGGACCTCCTGGACAAGGTATGATGAGGCAGAATCCTATCACATTGATAGGAGTGAAGATATTTGCATCTATATCATTGGACGACATTGGCAATTTTGGATGCTCCGGCTTATGATTCGACCTAGGTCCAAAGAGAGTCGCTTTTGTCAAGTTCTACCGCACAAATCTTGTAAATTTGCACTTCCTGGACAAGGTATGATGAGGCAGAATCCTATCACATTCATAGGAGTAAAGATATTTGCATTTATATCATTGGACGACATTGGCAATTTTGGATGCTCCGGCTTATGATTCGACCTAGGTCCAAAGAGAGTCGCTTTTGTCAAGTTCTACCGCACAAATCTTGTAAATTTGCACTTCCTGGACAAGGTATGATGAGGCAGAATCCTATCACATTCATAGGAGTAAAGATATTTGCATCTATATCATTGGACGACATTGGCAATTTTGGATGCTCCGGCTTATGATTCGACCTAGGTCCAAAGAGAGTCGCTTTTGTCAAGTTCTACCGCACAAATCTTGTACATTTGGACCTCCTGGACAAGGTATGATGAGGCAGAATCCTATCACATTGATAGGAGTGAAGATTTTTGCATCTATATCTTTGGACGCCATTGGCAATTCTGGATGCTCCGGCATATGATTCGCCCGGAGGCCAAAGTGGGTCGCCATGGACAAGTGCTACCGCACAAATCTTGTACATTTGGACCTCCTGGACAAGGTATGATGAGGCAGAATCCTATCACATTGATAGGAGTAAAGATATTTGCATCTATATAATAGGACGACATTGGCAATTCTGGATGCTCGGCATATGATTCGACCTTAGTCCAAAGAGATTCGCTTTTGTCAAGTGCTACCGCACAAATCTGGTACATTCGGACCCCCTGGACAAGATACGATGAGGCAGAATCCTATCACATTGATAGGAGTAAAGATATTTGCATCTATATAATTGGACGTCATTGGCAATTCTGGATGCTTCGGCTTATGGATCGACCTGAGTCCAAAGAGATTCGCTTTTGTCAAGTGCTACCGCACAAATCTTGTAAATTTGCACTTCCTGGACAAGGTATGATGAGGCAGAATCCTGTCAAATTGATAGGAGTGAAGATATTTGCATCTATATCTTTGGACGACATTGGCAATTCTGGATGCTGCGGCATATGATTCGACCGGAGGCCAAAGAGAGTCGCTTTGGACAACTCCTACCGCACAAATCTTGTACATTTGGACCTCCTGGACAAGGTATGGTGAAGCAGAATCCAATCACATTGATAGGAGTAAGATATTTGAATCTATATAATTGGACGACATTGGCAATTCTGGATACTTCGGCTTATGGATCGACCTGAGTTCAAAGAGATTCACTTTTGTCAAGTTCTACCCCAGAAATCTTGTACATTTGAACCTCCTGGACAAGGTATGATGAGGCAGAATCCTATCACATTGATAGGAGTGAAGATATTTGCATTTATATCTTTGGACGACATTGGCAATTCTGGATGCTCCGGCATATGATTCGCCCGGAGGCCAAAGAGGGTCGCCATGGACAAGTGCTACCGCACAAATCTTGTACATTTGGACCTCCTGGACAAGGTATGATGCGGCAGAATCCTATCACATTGATAGGAGTGAAGATATTTGCATCTATATCATTGGACGACATTGGCAATTTTAGATGCTCCGGCTCATGATTCGACCGGAGGCCAAAGAGAGTCGCTTTGGACAAGTGCTACCGCACAAATCTGGTACATTTGGACCTCCTTGGCAAGATACGATGAGGCAGAATCCTATCACATTGATAGGAGTGAAGATATTTGCATCTATATCTTTGGACGACATGTGCAAATCTGGATGCTCCGGCATATGATTCGCCCGGAGGCCAAAGAGGGTCGCTATGGAATAGTGCTACCGCACAAATCTTGTACATTTGGACCTCCTGGACAAGGTATGATGAGGCAGAATCCTATCACATTGATAGGAGTGAAGATATTTGCATCTATATCTTTGGACGACATTGGCAAATCTGGATGCTCCGGCATATGATTCGCCCGGAGGCCAAACAGGGTCGCTATGGACAAGTGCTACCGCACAAATCTTGTAAATTTCCACTTCCTGGACAAGGTATGATGAGGCAGAATCCTATCACATTGATAGGAGTAAAGATATTTGCATCAATATCATTGGACGACATTGGCAATTTTGGATGCTCCGGATTATGATTCGACCTAGGTCCAAAGAGATTCGCTTTTGTCAAGTGCTACCGCAGAAATCTGGTACATTCGCACCCCCTGGACAAGATACGATGAGGCAGAATCCTGTCAAATTGATAGGAATGAAGATATTTGCATCTATATCATTGGACGACATTGGCAATTTTGGATGCTCCGGCTTATGATTCGACCGGAGGCCAAAGAGAGTCGCTTTGGACAAGTGCTGCCGCACAAATCTTGTACATTTGTATCTTCTGGACAAGGTATGATAAGGCAGAATCCTATCACATTGATAGGAGTAAAGATATTTGCATCTATATAATTGGACGTCATTGGCAATTCTGGAAGCATCGGCTTATGGATCGACCTGAGTCCAAAGAGATTCGCATTTGTCAAGTGCTACCGCATAAATCTGGTACATTCGCACCCCCTGGACAAGATACGATGAGGCAGAATCCTGTCAAATTGATAGGAGTGAAGATATTTGCATCTATATAATTCGGATAACATCGGCAATTTTTGTTACTTCGGCATATGGATCGACCTGAATCCAACGGTGTCGCTTTGGACATGTGCTGCCGCCCAAATCTTGTCCAGTTTGACCTCCTGGAAAAGGTATGATGAGGCAGTCTCCTGTCACATTCATAGGAGTAAAGATATTTGCATCTATAACATTGCACGACATTGGCAATCCTGGGGATCCGGCATATGATTCGACCTGAATCCAAAGATAGTCGCTTTGGACAAGTACTACCGCACAAATCCTGTACATTTGAACCTCGTTGACAAGGTATGATGATGCAGAATCCTATCACATTGATAGGAGTGAAGATATTTGCATCTACATCATTGGACGACATTGGCAATTCTGGATGCTCGGGCATATGATGCGACGTGAGTCCAAAGAGAGTCACTTTGGACAAGTGCTACCGCACAAATCTTGTACATTTGGACCTCCTGGACAAGGTACGATGAGGCAGAATCCTATCACATTGATAGGAGTGAAGATATTTGCATCTATATCTTTGGACGACATTGGCAAATCTGGATGCTCCGGCATATGATTCGCCCGGAGGCCAAACAGGGTCGCTATGGACAAGTGCTACCGCACAAATCTTGTAAATTTCCACTTCCTGGACAAGGTATGATGATGCAGAATCCTATCACATTGATAGGAGTGAAGATATTTGCATCTATATCTTTGGACGACATTGGCAATTCTGGATGCTCGGCTTATGATTCGACCTGAGTCCAAAGAGATTCGCTTTTGTCAAGTTCTACCCCAGAAATCTTGTACATTTGAACCTCATGGACAAGATATGATGAGGCAGAATCCGGTCAAATTGATAGGAGTGAAGATATTTGCATCTATATCATTGGACGACATTGGCAATTTTAGATGCTCCGGCTCATGATTCGACCGGAGGCCAAAGAGAGTCGCTTTGGACAAGTGCTACCGCACAAATCTGGTACATTTGGACCTCCTTGGCAAGATACGATGAGGCAGAATCCTATCACATTGATAGGAGTGAAGATATTTGCATCTATATCTTTGGATGACATGTGCAATTCTGGATGCTCCGGCATATGATTCGCCCGGAGGCCAAAGAGGGTCGCTATGGAATAGTGCTACCGCACAAATCTTGTACATTTGGACCTCCTGGACAAGGTATGATGAGGCAGAATCCTATCACATTGATAGGAGTGAAGATATTTGCATCTATATCTTTGGACGACATTGGCAAATCTGGATGCTCCGGCATATGATTCGCCCGGAGGCCAAACAGGGTCGCTATGGACAAGTGCTACCGCACAAATCTTGTAAATTTCCACTTCCTGGACAAGGTATGATGATGCAGAATCCTATCACATTGATAGGAGTAAAGATATTTGCATCTATATCATTGGACGACATTGGCAATTTTGGATGCTCCGGATTATGATTCGACCTAGGTCCAAAGAGAGTCGCTTTTGTCAAGTTCTACCCCAGAAATCTTGTACATTTGAACCTCCTGGACAAGATTTGATGAGGCAGAATCCGGTCAAATTGATAGGAGTGAAGATATTTGCATTTATATCTTTGGACGACATTGGCAATTCTGGATGATGCGGCATATGATTCGACCGGAGGCCAACGAGAGTCGCTTTGGGCAAGTCCTACCGCACAAATCTTGTACATTTGGACCTCTTGGACAAGGTATGGTCAAGCAGAATCCTATCACATTGATAGGAGTAAGATATTTGCATCTATATAATTGGACGACATTGGCAATTCTGGATGCTCGGCTTATGATTCGACCTGAGTCCAAAGAGATTCGCTTTTGTCAAGTGCTACCGCAGAAATCTGGTACATTCGCACCCCCTGGACAAGATACGATGAGGCAGAATCCTGTCAAATTGATAGGAGTGAAGATATTTGCATCTATATCTTTGGACGACCTTGGCAATCCTGGGAATCCGACATATGATTCGACCTGAGTCCAAAGAGAGTCGGTCTGGACAAGTGCTACCGCACAAATTTTGTACATTTGGACGCCCTGGACAAGATACGATGAGGCAGAATCCTGTACAATTGATAGGAGTAAAGATATTTGCATCTATATCATTGGACGACATTGGCAATTCTGGATACTTCGGCTTATGGATCGACCTGAGTCCAAAGAGATTCGCTTTTGTCAAGTGCTACCCCACAACTCTTGTACATTTGAACCTCCTGGACAAGATATGATGAGGCAGAATCCGGTCACATTGCTAGGAGTGAAGATATTTGCATCTATATCTTTGGACGACATTGGCAATTCTGGATGCTCCGGCATATGATTCGCCCGCAGGCCAAAGAGGGTCGCTATGGACAAGTTCTACCGCACAAATCTTGTACATTTGTATCTTCTGGACAAGGTATGATGAGGCAGAATCCTATCACATTGATAGGAGTGAAGATATTTGCATCTATATCTTTGGACGACATTGGCAATTCTGGATGCTCCGGCATATGATTCGCCCGGAGGCCAAAGAGGGTCGCTATGGACAAGTGCTACCGCACAAATCTGGTACAATCGGACCCCCTGGACAAGATACGATGAGGCAGAATCCTGTCAAATTGATAGGAGTGAAGATATTTGTATCTATATAATTGGACGTCATTGGCAATTCTGGATGCTTCGGCTTATGCATCGACCTGAGTCCAAAGAGATTCGCTTTTGTCAAGTGCTACCGCACAAATCTTGTAAATTTCCACTTCCTGGACAAGGTATGATGAGGCAGAATCCTATCACATTGATAGGAGTAAAGATATTTGCATCGATATCATTGGACGACATTGGCAATTTTGGATGCTCCGGATTATGATTCGACCTAGGTCCAAAGAGAGTCGCCTTTGTCAAGTTCTACCCCAGAAATCTTGTACATTTGAACCTCCTGGACAAGATATGATGAGGCAGAATCCGGTCAAATTGATAGGAGTGAAGATATTTGCATTTATATCTTTGGACGACATTGGCAATTCTGGATGCTGCGGCATATGATTCGACCGGAGGCCAAAGAGAGTCGCTTTGGACAAGTCCTACCGCACAAATCTTGTACATTTGGACCTCATGGACAAGGTATGGTGAAGCAGAATCCTATCACATTGATAGGAGTAAGATATTTGCATCTATATAATTGGACGACATTGGCAATTCTGGATGCTCGGCTTATGATTCGAACTGAGTCCAAAGAGATTCGCTTTTGTCAAGTGCTACCGCACAAATCTGGTACAATCGCACCCCCTGGACAAGATACGATGTGGCAGAATCCTGTCAAATTGATAGGAGTGAAGATATTTGCATCTATATCTTTGGACGACCTTGGCAATCCTGGGAATCCGACATATGATTCGACCTGAGTCCAAAGAGAGTCGGTCTGGACAAGTGCTACCGCACAAATCTTGTACATTTGTATCTTCTGGACAAGGTATGATGAGGCAGAAACCTATCACATTGATAGGAGTGAAGATATTTGCATCTATATCTGTGGACGACATTGGCAAATCTGGATGCTCCGGCATATGATTCGCCCGGAGGCCAAAGAGGGTCGCTATGGACAAGTGCTACCGCACAAATCTTGTACATTTGGACCTTCTGGACAAGGTATGATGAGGCAGAATCCTATCACATTGATAGGAGTGAAGATATTTGCATCTATATCTTTGGACGACATTGGCAATTCTGGATGCTCCGGCATATGATTCGCCCGGAGGCCAAAGAGGGTCGCCATGGACAAGTGCTACCGCACAAATCTTGTACATTTGGACCTCCTGGACAAGGTATGATGAGGCAGAATCCTATCACATTGATAGGAGTAAAGATATTTGCATCTATATCTTTGGACGACATTGGCAATTCTGGATGCTCCGGCATATGATT
Organism: Priocnemis perturbator; assembly: GCA_963942575.1. Taxonomy (NCBI): domain Eukaryota; kingdom Metazoa; phylum Arthropoda; class Insecta; order Hymenoptera; family Pompilidae; genus Priocnemis; species Priocnemis perturbator. The sequence continues at coordinate 77,105 of CAWWDK010000329.1, read as the reverse complement.
CGCCCGGAGGCCAAAGAGGGTCGCCATGGACAAGTGCTACCGCACAAATCTTGTACATTGGACCTCCTGGACAAGGTATGATGAGGCAGAATCCTATCACATTGATAGGAGTAAAGATATTTGCATCTATATCTTTGGACGACATTGGCAATTCTGGATGCTCCGGCATATGATTCGCCCGGAGGCCAAAGAGGGTCGCTTTGGACAAGTGCTACCACACAAATCTTATACATTTGGACCCCCTGGACAAGATACGATGAGGCAGAATCCTGTCAAATTGATAGGAGTGAAGATATTTGCATCTATATCATTGGACGACATTGGCAATCCCTGGGGATACGGCATATAATACGACCTGAGATCAAAGAGAGTCGGTCTGGACAAGTGCTACCGCACAAATCCTGTACATTTGAACCTCCTGGCAAAGATACGATGATGCAAAATGCTGTCAAATTGATAGGAGTAAAGACATTTGTATCTATATCATTGGACGACATTGGCAATTCTGGATAATTCGGCTTATGGATCGAACTGAGTCCAAAGAGATTCGCTTTTGTCAAGTGCTCCCCATAAATCTTGTACATTTGCACCTCCTGGACAAGATATGATGAGGCAGAATCCTGTCAAATTGATAGGAGTGAAGACATTTGCATGTATATCTTTGGACGAAAATGGCAATTCTGGATGCGCCGGCATATGATTCGACCGGAGGCCAAAGAGAGTCACTTTGGACAAGTGCTACCACACATATCCTGTACATTTGGACCTCCTGGACAAGATACGATGAGGCAGAATCCTGGAAAATTGATAGGAGTAAAGATATTTGCATCTATAACATTGCACGACATTGGCAATCCTGGGGATCCGGCATATGATTCGACCTGATTCCAAAGAGAGTCGCTTTGGACAAGTGCTACCGCACAAATCCTGTACATTTGAACCTCCTGGACAAGATACGATGAGGCAGAATCCTGGCAAATTGATAGGAGTTAAGATATTTGCATCTATATCATTGGACGACATTGGCAATTTTGGATGCTCCGGCATATGATTCGACCTGAGTCCAAATAGAGTCGCTTTGGACAAGTGCTACCGCACAAATCTTGTACCTTTGAACCTCGTTGACAAGGTATGATGAGGCAGAATCCTGTCAAATTTATAGCAGTGAAGATATTTGCATCTATATCATTGGACGACATTGGCAATCCTGGGGATCCAGCTTATGATTACACCTGAATCCAAAGAGAGTCGGCCTGTACAAGTGCTACCGCACAAATCTTGTACATTTGTACCTCCTGGACAAGATACGATGCGGCAGAATGCTGCAAAATTGATGGGAGTGAGGATATTTGCATCTATATAATTGGACGACATTGGCAATTCTGGATGCTCAGCTTATGATTCGACCTGAGTCCAAAGAGAGTCGTTTTAGACAAGTACTACCGCACAAATCTGGTACCTTTGAACCTCGTTGACAAGGTATGATGAGGCAGAATCCTATCACATTGATAGGAGTGAAGATATTTGCATCTACATCATTGGACGACATCGGCTATTCTGGATGCTCGGGCATATGATGCGACGTGAGTCCAAAGAGATTCGCTTTGGACAAGTCCTAACGCACAAATCTTGTACATTTGGACCTCCTGGACAAGATACGATGAGGCAGAATCCTGTCACATTGAGAGGAGAAAAGATACTTGCATCTGTATCATTAGACCACATTGGCAATTCTGGATGCTCCAGATTATGATTCGACCTGAGTCCAAAGAGAGTCGGTTTGGACAAATGCTGCCGCCCAAAACTTTTGCATTTGGACCTCCTGGAAAAGGTATGATGAGGCAGAATCCTGTCACATCGATAGGAGTAAAGATATTTGCATCTATACCATTGGACGACATTGGCAATCCTGGGAATCCGACATATGATTCGACCTGAGTCCAAAGAGAGTCGGTCTGGACAAGTGCTACCGCACAAATCCTGTACATTTGAACCTCCTGGACAAGATACGATGAGGCGGAATCCTGTAAAATTCATAGGAGTAAAGATATTTGAATCTATATCATTCGACGAAATTGGCAATTCTGGATGCTTCAGCTTATGGATCGACCAGAGTCCAAAGAGATTCGCTTTTGTCCAGTGCTACCGCACAAATCGTGTATATTTGACCCTCATGGACAAGATTAGATGAGACAGAATCCTGTCAAATTTATAGCAGTGAAGATATTTGCATCTATATCATTGGACGACATTGGCAATCCTGGGGATCCAGCTTATGATTACACCTGAATACAAAGAGAGTCGGCCTGTACAAGTGCTACCGCACAAATCGTGTACATTTGTACCTCCTGGACAAGATAAGATGCAGCAGAATGCTGCAAAATTGATGGGAGTGAGGATATTTGCATCTATATCATTGGACAATATCGGCAATTTTGGATTCTTCGCCATATGATTCGAAGTGAATCCAAAGGGAGTAGCTTTGGACAAGTGCTACCGGACAAATCGTGTACATTTGAATCTCCTGGACAAGATTAGATGAGACAGAATCCTGTCAAATTTATAGCAGTGAAGATATTTGCATCTATATCATTGGACGACATTGGCAATCCTGGGGATCCAGCTTATGATTACACCTGAATCCAAAGAGAGTCGGCCTGTACAAGTGCTACCGCACAAATCTTGTGCGTTTGTACCTCCTGGACAAAATAAGATTCGGCAGAATGCTGCAAAATTGATGGGAGTGAGGATATCTGCATCTATATCATTGGACAATATCGGCAATTTTGGATTCTTCGTCATATGATTCGAACTGAATCCAAAGGGAGTCGCTTTGGACAAGTGCTACCGGACAAATCGTGTACATTTGAATCTCCTGGACAAGATACCATGAGGCAGAATCCTGTCAAATTGATAGGAGTGAAGATATTTTCATCTATATTATTGGACGACATTGACAATTCTGGATGCTGCGACATATGATTCGACCGGAGGCTAAAGAGATTCGCTTTGGACAAGTGTTACCGCTCAAATCTTGTACATATGGAACTCCTGGAAAAGATACGATGAGGCAGAATCCTGTACAATTTATAGCAGTGAAGATATTTGCATCTATATCTTTGGACAACATTGGCAATTTTGGAAGCTCCGGCTTATGATTCGACTTGAGTCCAAAGAGAGTCGGTTTGGACAAATGCTGCCGCCAAATTCTTGTGCATTTGGACCTACTGGAAAAGGTACGATGAGGCAGAATCCTGTCACATTGATAGGAGTAAAGATATTTGCCTCTATATCATTGGGCGACATCGGCAATCCCGGGGTTCCGGCTTATAATTACACCTGAATCCAAAGAGAGTCGGCGTGGACAAGTGCTACCGCACAAATATTGAACATTTGAACCCCCTGGACAAGGTATGATGAGGCAGAATCCTGGCAAATTGATAGGTGTGAAGATATTTACATCTATATCATTGGACGACATTGGCAATCCTGGGGATCCGGCATATAATACGACCTGAGTTCAAAGAGAGTCGGTCCGGACAAGTGCTACCGCACAAATCTTGTACATTTGCACTTCCTGGACAAGGTATGATGAGGCAGAATCGTGTCAAATTGATAGGAGTGAAGATATTTGCATCTATATCTTTGGACGACATTGGCAAATCTGGATGCTCCGGCATATGATTCGCCCGGAGGCCAGAGAGAGTCGCTTTGGACAAATGCTGCCGCCCAAATATGGTCCATTTGAACCTCCTGGACAAGATATGATGAGGCAGAATCCGGTCAAATTGATAGGAGTGAAGATATTTGCATCTATATCTTTGGACGACATTGGCAATTCTGGATGCCCCGGCATATGATTCGCCCGGAGGCCAAAGAGGGTCGCTATGGACAAGTGCTACCTCACAAATCTTGTACATTTGTATCTTCTGGACAAGGTATGATGAGGCAGAATCCTATCACATTGATAGGAGTGAAGATATTTGCATCTATATCTTTGGACGACATTGGCAATTCTGGATGCTCCGGCATATGATTCGCCCGGAGGCCAAAGAGGGTCGCTATGGACAAGTGCTACCGCACAAATCTGGTACAATCGGACCCCCTGGACAAGATACGATGAGGCAGAATCCTGTCAAATTGATAGGAGCGAAGATATTTGTATCCATATAATTGGACGTCATTGGCAATTCTGGATGCTTCGGCTTAGGCATCGACCTGAGTCCAAAGAGATTCGCTTTTGTCAAGTGCTACCGCACAAATCTTGTAAATTTCCACTTCCTGGACAAGGTATGATGAGGCAGAATCCTATCACATTGATAGGAGTAAAGATATTTGCATCTATATCATTGGACGACATTGGCAATTTTGGATGCTCCGGATTATGATTCGACCTAGGTCCAAAGAGAGTCGCTTTTGTCAAGTTCTACCCCAGAAATCTTGTACATTTGAACCTCCTGGACAAGATATGATGAGGCAGAATCCGGTCAAATTGATAGGAGTGAAGATATTTGCATTTATATCTTTGGACGACATTGGCAATTCTGGAGGCTCGGCTTATGATTCGAACTGAGTCCAAAGAGATTCGCTTTTGTCAAGTGCTACCGCACAAATCTGGTACATTCGCACCCCTTGGACAAGATACGATGAGGCAGAATCCTGTCAAATTGATAGGAGTGAAGATATTTGCATCTATATCTTTGGACGACCTTGGCAATCCTGGGAATCCGACATATGATAAGACCTGAGTCCAAAGAGAGTCGGTCTGGACAAGTGCTACCGCACAAATCTTGTACATTTGTATCTTCTGGACAAGGTATGATGAGGCAGAATCCTATCACATTGATAGGAGTGAAGATATTTGCATCTATATCTTTGGACGACATTGGCAATTCTGAATGCTCCGGCATATGATTCGCCCGGAGGCCAAAGAGTGTCGCTATGGACAAGTGCTACCGCACAAATCTGGTACAATCGGACCCCCTGGACAAGATACGATGAGGCAGAATCCTGTCAAATTGATAGGAGTGACGATATTTGCATCTATATCATTGGACGACATTGGCAATTTTTGATGCTCAGGCTTATGATTCGACCGGAGGCCAAAGAGAGTCGCTTTGGACAAGTGCTGCCGCACAAATCTTGTACATTTGAATCTTCTGGACAAGATACGATGAGGCAGAATCCTGTCAAATTGATAGGGGTGAAGATATTTGCATCTATATCATTGGACGACATTGGCAATTTTGGATGCTCCGGCATATGATTCGACCTGAGTCCAAACAGAGTCGCATTGGACAAGTGCTACCGCACAAATCTTGTACATTTGGACTTCCTGGACAAGGTATGATGAGACAGAATCCTGTCACATTGATAGGAGTAAACATATTTATATCTATATCATTGGGCGACAATGGCAATTCTGGATGCTCGCCTTATGATTCGATCTGAGTCCAAAGAGAGTCGCTTTGGACAATTGCTGCCGCCCAAATCTTGTCCATTTGGACCTCCTGGAAAAGGTATGATGAGGCAGAGTCCTGTCAAAATGATAGCAGTAAAGATATTTGCATCTATATCATTGGACGACATTGGCAATTCTGTATTTTTCGGCTTACGGATCGACCTGAGTCCAAAGAGATTCGCTTTTGTCAAGTGCTACCGCACAAATCGTGTACATTTGAACCTCCTGGACAAGATATGATGAGGCAAAATCCTGTCAAATTGATAGGAGTAAAGATATTTGCATCTATATCATTGGGCGACATTGGCAATTCTGGATGCTCCGGCTTATGATTCGACCTGAATCCAAAGAGAGTCGGTTTAGGGAAATGCTGCCGCCCAAGCCTTGTGCATTTGGACCTCCTGGTAAGGGCATGATGAGGCAGAATCCTGTCCATTGTTAGGATTGAAGATATTTGCATCTATATCATTGGACGACATTGGCAATTCTGGATGCTGCGGCTTATGATTCGACCTGAGTCCAAAGAGAGTCGCTTTGGACAAGGGCTACCGCACAAATATTTGAAATTTGGACCCCCTGCACAAGATACGATGAGGCAGAATCCTGTCAAATTGATAGCAGTAAAGATATTTGCATCTATACCATTGCACGACACTTGCAATTCTGGATGCACCGGCTTATGATTCGACCTGGATCCAAAGAGTGTAGCTTTGGACAAATGCTACCGCACAAATCTTGTACATTTGGACCTCCTGTACAAGGTATGATGAGGCAGAATCCTGTCAAATTGATAGGAGTGAACATGTTTGCATCTATATCATTAGACGACATTGGCAATTCTGGATGCTTCGGCATATGGATCGACCTGAGTCCAAAGAGTTTCGCTTTTGTCTAGTGCTACCGCACAAATCTTGTACATTTGGACCTCCTGTACAAGGTATGATGAGGCAGAGGAAGATATTTGCATCTATAACACTGGGCGACATTGGCAATTCTGGATGCTCCGGCATATGATTCGACCTGAATCCCAAGAGATTCGCTTGGACAAGTACTAGAGCACAAATCCTATACATTTGAACCTCCGGAACAAGGTATGATGAGGCAGAATCCTGGCGTATTGATAGGAGTAAAGATATTTGCATCTATATCATTGGGCGACATTGGCAATTCTGGATACTTCGGCTTATGATTCGACCTGAGTACAACGAGAGACGCTTTGGACAAGTGCTCCCGCACAAATCTTGTACATTTGAACTTCATGGACAAGATACGATGAGGCAGAATCCTGTCAAATTGATAGGAGTAAAGATGTTTGCATCTATATCATTGGACGACATTGGCAATTCTGGATGCTCCGGCATATGATTCGACCGGAGGCCAAAGAGAGTCGCTTTGGACACGTGCTACCGCACAAGTCTTGTACATTTGGACCCCCTGGACAAGATGCGATCAGGCAGAATCCTGTCAAGTTGATAGGAGTAAAGATATTTGCATCTATATCATTGGACGATATTGGCAATTCTGGATGCTCCGGCTTATGATTCGACCTGAATCCAAAGAGAGTCGGTTTAGGGAAATGCTGCCGCCCAAAGCTTGTGCATTTGGACCTCCTGGTAAAGGTATGATGAGGCAGAATCCTGTCCATTGATAGGATTGAAGATATTTGCATCTATATCATTGGACGACATTGGCAATTCTGGATGCTGCGGCTTATGATTCGACCTGAGTCCAAAGAGAGTCGCTTTGGACAAGGGCTACCGCACAAATCTTGTAAATTTTGACCTACTGGACAAGGTATGATGAGGCAGAATCCTGTCAAATTGATAGCAGTAAAGATATTTGCATCTATATCATTGGACGACATTGGAAATTCTGAATGCTCGGCTTATGATTCGACCTGAGTTCGAAGAGAGTCGTTTTGGACAAATGCTGCCGCCCAAATCTTGTCCATTTGGACCTCCTGGACAAGATATGATGAGGCAGAATCCTGTTAAATTGATAGGAGTGAAGATGTTTGCATTTGTATCATTGGACGACATTGGCAATTCTGGATGATCCGGCTCATGATTCGACCTCAGTTCAAAGAGAATCGCTTGGGAAAAGTTCTACCGCACTAATCTTGTACATTTGGACCTCCTGTACAAGGCATCTTGAGGCAGAATCCTATCACATTGATAGGAGTAAAGATATTTGCATCTATATCACTGGGCGACATTGGCAAGTCTGGATGCTCCGGCATATGATTCGACCGGAGGCCAAAGAGAGTCTCTTTGGACACGTGCTATCGCACAAATCTTGTAAATTTGGACCCCCTGGACAAGATACGATGAGGCAGAGTCCTGTCAAAATGATAGCAGTAAAGATATTTGCATCTATATCATTGCACGACATTGGCAATTCTGGATGCTTCGGCATATGGATCGACCTGAGTCCAAAGAGTTTCGCTTTTGTCTAGTGCTACCGCACAAATCTTGAACATTTGGACCTCCTGTACAAGGTATGATGAGGCAGAATCTTATCACATTGACGGGAGTAAAGATATGTGCATCTATATCACTGGGCGACATTGGCAATTCTGGATGCTCCGGCTTATGATTCGACCTGAATCCAAAGAGAGTCGGTTTAGGGAAATGCTGCCGCCCAAGGCTTGTGCATTTGGACCTCCTGGTAAGGGCATGATGAGGCAGAATCCTGTCCATTGATAGGATTGAAGATATTTGCATCTATATCATTGGACGACATTGGCAATTCTGGATGCTGCGGCTTATGATTCGACCTGAGTCCAAAGAGAGTCGCTTTGGACAAGGGCTACCGCACAAATCTTGTAAATTTGGACCCCCTGCACAAGATACGATGAGGCAGAATCCTGTCAAATTGATAGCAGTAAAGATATTTGCATCTATACCATTGCACGACACTTGCAATTCTGGATGCTCCGGCTTATGGTTCGACCTAAGTCCAAAGAATGTCGCTTTGGACAAGTGCTACCGCACAAATCTTGTACATTTGGACCTCCTGTACAAGGTATGATGAGGCAGAATCCTATCACATTGATAGGAGTAAAGATATTTGCATCTATATCACTGGGCGACATTGGCAATTCTGGATGCTCCGGCATATGATTCGACCGGAGGCAAAAGAGTGTCGCTTTGGACACGTGCTACCGCACAAATCTTGTACATTTGAACCTCGTGGACAAGATACGATGAGGCAGAATCCTGTCAAATTGATTGGAATAAAGATATTTGCATCTATATCAATGGACGTCATTGGCAATTCTGGATGTTCCGGCATATGATTCGACCTAAATCCCAAGAGAGTCCCTTGGACAAGTACTAGAGCACAAATCCTGTACATTTGCACCTCCGGAACAAGGTATGATGAGGCAGAATCCTGACGTATTGATAGGAGTAAAGATATTTGCAACTATATCATTGGGCGACATTGGCAATTCTGGATACTTCGGCTTATTATTCGACCTGAGTACAACGAGAGTCGCTTTGGACAAGTGCTCCCGCACAAATCTTGTACATTTGGACCTCCTGTACAAGGTATGATGAGGCAGAATCCTGTCAAATTGATAGCAGTAAAGATATTTGCATCTATACCATTGCACGACATTGGCAATTCTTGATGCTTCGGCTTATGGTTCGACCTGAGTCCAAAGAGTTTCGCTTTTGTCTAGTTCCACCGCACAAATCTTGTACATTTTGACCTACTGGACAAGGTATGATGAGGCAGAATCCTGTCAAATTGATAGCAGTAAAGATATTTGCATCTATACCATTGCACGACATTGGCAATTCTTGATGCTTCGGCTTATGGTTCGACCTGAGTCCAAAGAGTTTGGCTTTGGACAAGTACTACCGCACTAATCTTGTACATTTGAACCTCGTGGACAAGATACCATGAGGCAGAATACTGTCAAATTGATAGGAATAAAGATATTTGCATCTATATCATTGGACGACATTGGCAATTCTGGATGCCCCGGCTTATGACTCGACCTGAGTCCAAAGAGATTCGCTTTTGTCAAGTGCTACCGCACAAATCGTGTACATTTGAACCTCCTGTACAAGGCATGTTGAGGCAGATTCCTATCACATTGATAGGAGTAAAGATATTTGCATCTATATCACTGGGCGACATTGGCAAGTCTGGATGCTCCGGCATATGATTCGACCGGAGGCCAAAGAGAGTCGCTTTGGACACGTGCTATCGCACAAATCTTGTAAATTTGGACCCCCTGGACAAGATACGATGAGGGAGAGTCCTGTCAAATTGATAGCAGTGAAGATATTTGCATCTATATCGTTGCACGACATTGGCAATTCTGGATGCTTCGGCATATGGATCGACCTGAGTCCAAAGAGTTTCGGTTTTGTCTAGTGCTACCTCACAAATCTTGTACATTTGGACCTCCTGTACAAGGTATGATGAGGCAGAATCCTGTCGAATTGATAGGAGTGAACATGTTTGCATATATATCATTGGTCAACGTCGGCAGTTCTGGATTCTGGGCATATGATTCGACCGGAGTCCAAAGAGAGTCGCTTTGGACAAGTGCTACCGCACAAATCTTTTACATTTGGACCTCCTGGACCAGGTATGATGAGGCAGAATCCTATTACATTGATAGGAGTAAAGATATTTGCATCTATATCATTGGACGACATTTTCAATTCTGGATGCTGCGGCTTATGATTCGACCTGAGACCAAAGAGAGTCGCCTTGGACAAGGGCTACCGCACAAATCTTGTAAATTTTGACCTACTGGACAAGGTATGATGAGGCAGAATCCTGGCGTATTGATAGGAGTAAAGATATTTGCATGTATATAATTGGGCGACATTGGCAATTCTGGATACTTCGGCATATGGATCGACCTGAGATCAAAGGGAGTCGGTTTGGACAAATGCTGCCACCCAAATCTTGTACATTTGGATCTCCTGGAAAAGGTACGATGAGGCAGAATCCTGTCACATTGATAGGAGTGAAGATATTTGCCCCAATATCATTGGACGACATTGGCAATTCTGGATACTTCAGCTGTGGATCCACCTGAGTCCAAAGAGATACGCTTTTGTCAAGTGCTACCCCACAAATATTGTACATTTGGACCCCCTGGACAAGATGCGATGAGGCAGAATCCTGTCAAATTGATAGCAGTAAAGATATTTGCATCTATATCATTGGACGACATTGGCAATTGTGGATGCTCCGGCATATGATTCGACCGGAGGCCAAAGAGAGTCGCTTTGGACACGTGCTACCGCACAAGTCTTGTACATTTGGACCCCCTGGACAAGATGCGATGAGGCAGAATCCTGTCAAATTGATAGCAGTAAAGATATTTGCATCTATATCACTGGGCGACATTGGCTAATCTGGATGCTCCGGCATATGATTCGACCTGAGTCCAAAGAGAGTCGCTTTGGACAAGGGCTACCGCACAAATCTTGTACATTTTGACCTACTGGACAAGGTATGATAAGGCAGAATCCTGTCAAATTGATAGCAGTAAAGATGTTTGCACCTATATCATTGGACGACATTGGCAATTCTGGATGCTCCGGCTTATGATTCGACCTGAGTCCAAAGAGATTCGCTTTTGTGAATTGCTAACGCACAAATCTTGTACATTTGAACCTCGTGGACAAGATACCATGAGGCAGAATCCTGTCAAATTGATAGGAATAAAGATATTTGCATCTATATCATTGGACGTCATTGGCAATTCTGGATACTTCGGCTTATGATTCGACCTGAGTACAACGAGAGTCGCTTTGGACAAGTGCTCCCGCACAAATCTTGTACATTTGAAACTCATGGACAAGATACGATGAGGCAGAATCCTGTCAAATTTATAGGAGTAAAGATGTTTGCATCTATAACTGTGGACGACATTGGCAATTTTGGATGCTCCGGCTTATGATTCGACTTGAGTCCAAAGAGAGTCGCTTTGGACAAGTGCTACCGCTCAAATCTTGTACATATGGACCACCAGGAAAAGATACGATGAGACAGAATCTTGTACAATTGATAGGAGTAAAGATATTTGCATCTATATCATTGGACGACATTGGCAATACTGGGATCCGGCTTATGATTCGACCTGAATCCAAAGAGAGTCGATCTGGACAAGTGCTACCGCATAAATTTTGTACATTTGAACCTCCTGGACAAGATAAGATGCGGCAGAATGCTGTAAAATTGATGGGAGTGAGGATATTTGCATCTATAACATTGGACGACATTGGCAATTTTGGATGCTCCGGCTTATGATTCGGTTTGAGTCCAAAGAGAGTCGCTTTGGACAAGTGCTACCGCACAAATCGTGTACATTTGGATCTCCTGGACAAGATACAATGAGGCAGAATCCTGGCAAATTGATAGGAGTAAGGATATTTGCATCTATATCATTGGACGACATTGGCAATTCTGCATGCTGCGACATATGATTCGACCGGAGGCCAAAGAGAGTCGCTTTAGACAAGTGCTACCGCTCAATTCTTGTACATATGGACCACCTGGAAAAGATACGATGAGGCAGAATCCTGTACATTTGATCGGCGTAAAGATATTTGCATCTATATCATTGGACGACATTGGCAATTCTGGATACTTCGGCATATGGATCGACCTGAGTTCAAAGAGAATCGCTTTGGACAAATGCTGCCGCCCAAATCCTGTCCACTTGGACCTCCTGGACAAGATAAGTTGCGGCAAAATGCTGTAAAATTGATGGGAGTGAGGATATTTGCATCTATAACATTGGACGACATTGGCAATTTTGGATGCTCCGGCTTATGATTCGACTTGAGTCCAAAGAGAGTCGCTTTCGACAAGTGCTACCGCTCAAATCTTGTACATATGGACCACCTGGAAAAGATACGATGAGTCAGAATCTTGTACAATTGATAGGAGTAAAGATATATGCATCTATATCATTGGATGACATTGGCAATTCTGGATACTTCGGCTTATGATTCGACCTGAGTCCAAAGAGAGTCGGTTTGGACAAATACTGCCGCTAAAAAAATTGTACATTAGGACCTCCTGGAAAAGGAATGGTGAGGCAGAATCCTGTCACATCGATAGGAGTGAAGATATTTGCATCTATATCATTGGACGACATTGGCCAATTCTGGCTGCTCGGCTTATGATTCGACCTGAGTCCAAAGAGAGTCGGTTTGGACAAATGCTGCCGCCAAATTCGTGTGCATTTGGACCTACTGGAAAAGGTATGGTGAGGCAGAATCCTGGCAAATTGCCAGGAGTTAAGATATTTGCATCTATTTCATTCGGATAACATCGGCAATTTTTGTTACTTCGGCATATGGATCGACTTGAGTTCAAAGGGAGTCGGTTTGGGTAGAATGCTGCCGCCCAAATCCTGTACATTTGAACCTCCTGGACAAGATATGATGAGGCAGAATCCTGTCAAATTGATAGGAATAAAGATATTTGCATCTATATAATTGGACGACATTGGCAATTCTGGATGCTCCTGCTTATGATTCGACCTAAGTCCAAAGAGATTCGCTTTTGTGAAGTGCTAATGTACAAATCTTGTACATTTGATCCTCCTGGACAAGATATGATGAGTCAGGAACCTGTCAAATTGATAGGAGTAAAGATATTTGCATCTATATCAATGGACGTCCTTGGCAATTCTGGATGTTCCGGCATATGATTCGACCGGATATTGTACATTTGGACCTCGTGTATAAGATACGGTGAGGCAGAAAACCTGTCAAATTAATAGGAGTAAAGATATTTGCATCTATATCATTGGTCAACATCAGCAGTTCTGGATGGTCCGGCTTATGGTTCGACCTAAGTCCAAAGAATTTCGCTTTGGACAATTGCTACCGCACAAATCTTGTACATTTGAACCTCGTGGACAAGATACCATGAGGCAGAATCCTGTCAAATTGATAGGAATAAAGATATTTGCATCTATATAATAGGACGACAATGGCAATTCTGGATGCTCCGGCATATGATTCGACCAGAGGCCAAAGAGAGTCGCTTTGGACACGTGCTACCGCACAAGTCTTGTACATTTGCACCTCCTGTACAAGGCATGATGAGGCAGAATCCTATCACATTGATAGGAGTAAAGATATTTGCATCTATATCACTGGGCGACATTGGCAAGTCTGGATGCTCCGGCATATGATTCGACCGGAGGCCAAAGAGTGTCGCCTTGGACATGTGCTACCGCACAAATCTTGTAAATTTGAACCTCGTGGACAAGATACCATGAGGCAAAATCCTATCACATTGATAGGAGTAAAGATATTTGCCTCTATATCATTAGGCGACATCGGCAATCCCGGGGTTCCGGCTTATAATTAGACCTGAATCCAAAGAGAGTCGGCCTGGACACGTGCTACCGCACAAATCTTGAACATTTTAACCCCCTGGACAAGATATGATGAGGCAGAATCCTGTCAAATTGATAGGAGTGAAGATATTTGCATCTATATCATTGGACGACATGGGCCAATTCTGTCTGCTCGGCTTATGATTCGACCTGAGTCCAAAGAGAGTCGGTTTGGACAAATGCTGCCGCCAAATTCTTGTGCACTTGGACCTACTGAAAAGGGTATGGTGAGGCAGAATCCTGGCAAATTGATAGGAGTTAAGATATTTGCATGTATTTCATTCGGATAACATCGGCAATTTTTGTTACTTCGGCATATGGATCGACTTGAGATCAAAGGGAGTCGGTTTGGACAAATGCTGCCGCCCAAATCTTGTGCATTTGGACCTCCTGGAAAAGGTACGATGAGGCAGAATCCTATCACATTGATAGGAGTAAAGATATTTGCCTCTATATCATTAGGCGACATCGGCAATCCCGGGGTTCCGGCTTATAATTAGACCTGAATCCAAAGAGAGTCGGCCTGGACAAGTGCTACCGCACAAATCTTGAACATTTTAACCCCCTGGACAAGATACGATGAGGCAGAATTCTGTAAAATTGATAGGAGTGAAGATATTTGCATCTATATCATAGGACGACATTGACAATCCTGGGATCCGGCATATGATTCGACCTGAATCCAAAGAGAGTCGATCTGGACAAGTGCTACCGCACAAATCTTGTACATTTGAACCCCCTGGACAAGATGCGATGAGGCAGAATCCTGTCAAATTGATAGCAGTAAAGATATTTGCATCTATATCATTGGACGACATTGGAAATTCTGAATGCTCGGCTTATGATTCGACCTGAGTTCGAAGAGAGTCGTTTTGGACAATTGCTGCCGCCCAAATCTTGTCCATTTGGACCTCCTGGACAAGATATGATGAAGCAGAATCCTGTTAAATTGATAGGAGTGAAGATGTTTGCATCTATATCAATGGACGACATTGGAAATTCTGAATGCTCGGCTTATGATTCGACCTGAGTTCAAAGACAGTCGTTTTGGACAAATGCTGCCGCCCAAATCTTGTCCATTTGGACCTCCTGGACAAGATATGATGAGGCAGAATCCTGTTAAATTGATAGGAGTGAAGATATTTGCATCTATATCACTGGGCGACATCAGCAGTTCTGGATGGTCCGGCTTATGGTTCGACCTAAGTCCAAAGAATGTCGCTTTGGACAAGTGCTACCGCACAAATCTTGTACATTTGAACCTCGTGGACAAGATACCATGAGGCAGAATCCTGTCAAATTGATAGGAGTCAGGATATCCTCCTCTATATCATTGGACGACATTGGCAATTCTGGATGCTTCGGCTTATGATTCGACCTGAGTCCAAAGAGAGTCGCTTTGGACAAGTGCTACCGCACATATCTTGTATGTGTGGACGTCCTGTACAAGATATGATGAGGCAGAATCCTATCAAATTGATAGGAGTGAAGATATTTGCATGTATATTATTGGACGACATTGGCAATTCTGGATGCTCCGGCTTATGATTCGATCTGAGTCCAAAGAGACTCGCTTTGGACAAGTGCTACAGCACAAATCTTGTAAATTTGGACCTCCTGGACAAGGTATGATGAGGCAGAATCCTATCACATTGATAGGAGTGAAGATGTTTGCATCTATATCATTGGACGACATTGGCAATTCTGGATGCTCCGGCTTATGATTCGATCTGAGTTCAAAGAGAGTCGCTTTGGACAAACACTGCCGCCCAAATCTTGTCCATTTGGACCTCCTGGACAAGATATGATGATGCAGAATCCTGTCAAATTGATAGGAGTGTAGATGTTTGCATCTATATCATTGGACGACATTGGCTATTCTGGATGCCCCGGCTTATGATTCGACCTGAGTCCAAAGAGAGTCGCTTTGGACAAGGGCTCCGGCACAAATCTTGTACATTTGTACCTCCGGAACAAGGTATGATGAGGCTGAATCGAATCACATTGATAGGAGTAAAGATATTTGCATCTATATCATTGGACGACATTGGCAATTCTGGATGCTCGGCATATCAATCGACCTGAGTCCAAAGAGATTCGCTTTTGTGAAGTGCTAACGCACAAATCTTGTACATTTGGACCTCCTGCACAAGGTATGATGAGGCAGAATCCTATGACATTGATAGGAGTAAAGATATTTGCATCTATATCAATGGACATCATTGGCAATTCTGGATGCTCCGGCATATGATTCGCCCGGAGGCCAAAGAGGGTCGCCATGGAAAAGTGCTACCGCACAAATCGTGTACATTTGGACCTCCTGGACAAGGTATGATGAGGCAGAATCCTATCACATTGATGGGAGTAAAGATATTTGCATCTATATAATTGGACGACATTGGCAATTCTGGATGCTCGGCATATGATTCGACCTTAGTCCAAACAGATTCGCTTTTGTCAAGTGCTACCGCAGAAATCTGGTACATTCGGACCCCCTGGACAAGATACGATGAGGCAGAATCCTATCACATTGATAGGAGTAAAGATATTTGCATCTATATAATTGGACGTCATTGGCAATTCTGGATGCTTCGGCTTATGGATCGACCTGAGTCCAAAGAGATTCGCTTTTGTCAAGTGCTACCGCACAAATCGTGTACATTTGAACCTCCTGCACAAGATATGATGAGGCAGAATCCTGTCAAATTGATAGGAGTAAAGATATTTGCGTCTATATCATTGGACGACATTGGCAATTCTGGATGCTTCTGCTTATGATTCGACCTGAATCCAAAGAGAGTCGGTTTAGGGAAATGCTGCCACCCAAGGCTTGTGCATTTGGACCTCCTGGTAAAGGTATGATGAGGCAGAATCCTGTCCATTGATAGGATTGAAGATATTTGCATCTATATCATTGGACGACATTGGCAATTCTGGATGCTGCGGCTTATGATTCGACCTGAGTCCAAAGAGAGTCGCTTTGGACAAGGGCTACCGCACAAATCTTGCAAATTTGGACCCCCTGCACAAGATACGATGGCAGCAAGCACAGGCAGCACAGCAAACACAGGCAGCACAGCAAACACAGGCAGCACAGCAAGCACAGGCAGCACAGCAAACACAGGCAGCACAGCAAGCACAGGCAGCACAGCAGCACAGGCAGCACAGCAAGCACAGGCAGCAAGCACAGGCAGCAAGCAAAGGCAGCACAGCAAACACAGGCAGCACAGCAGCACAGGCAGCACAGCAAGCACAGGCAGCAAGCACAGGCAGCACAGCAAGCACAGGCAGCAACCATAGGCAGCACAGCAACCACAGGCAGCAAGCACAGGCAGCACAGCAAGCACAGGCAGCACAGCAAGCACAGGCAGCACAGCAAGCACAGGCAACAAGCACAGGCAGCACAGCAAGCACAGGCAGCAAGCACAGGCAGCACAGCAAGCACAGGCAGCAAGCACAGGCAGCACAGCAACCACAGGCAGCAAGCACAGGCAGCACAGCAAGCACAGGCAGCACAGCACAGGCAACACAGCAAGCACAGTCAGCAAGCACAGGCAGCAAGCACAGGCAGCAAGCACAGGCAGCACAGCAAGCACAGGCAGCACAGCACAGGCAGCACAGCAAGCACAGGCAGCACAGCAAGCACAGGCAGCAAGCACAGGCAGCACAGCAAGCACAGGCAACACAGCAAGCACAGGCAGCAAGCACAGGCAGCACAGCAAACACAGGCAGCACAGCACAGGCAGCACAGCAAGCACAGGCAGCAAGCACAGGCAGCAAGCACAGGCAGCACAGCAAGCACAGGCAGCATAGCAAGTACAGCAAGCACAGGCAGCAAGCACAGGCAGCACAGCAAACACAGGCAGCACAGCAAGCACAGGCAGCACAGCAAGCACAGGCAGCAAGCACAGGCAGCAAGCACAGGCAGCACAGCAAGCACAGGCATGTTAGAAACCCGCAAAATAGCTCGACGAGATGTGTTGGTTTTTTAGCGATTCTTGGGGAAGTGCAGAGGGATCAAGCTCCGTCCTCTTTCCAACAGGCAAAGCCTGCTCCGATCTTCGGCGAGATTCACTCTCGCATTTGTTTACAATGCTTACTCTTACTGAGACGCAGGTCAATGCACCGGCCGCCGAGGTAAACATATGATCCGCGAATCAAGGCGCCTCCAAAAACAGGTGACACAGCAACGCACTGTCGTGTGCAACTGTCGAATCACCGCGTGTTACGGGCGAAATCAAATGCATCGCTAACAGGCAGCACAGCAAGCACAGGCAGCACAGCAAGCACAATCAGCAAGCACAGGCAGCACAGCAAGCACAGGCAGCAAGCACAGGCAGCACAGCAAGCACAGGCAGCAAGCACAGGCAGCACAGCAAGCACAGGCAGCAAGCACAGGCAGCACAGCAACCACAGGCAGCAAGCACAGGCAGCACAGCAAGCACAGGCAGCACAGCAAACACAGGCAGCAAAGCAAGCACAGGCAGCACAGCACAGGCAGCACAGCAAGCACAGGCAGCAAGCACAGACAGCACAGCAAGCACAGGCAGCACAGCAAGGACAGGCAGCACAGCAAGCACAGGCAGCAAGCACAGGCAGCAAGCAAAGGCAGCACAGCAAACACAGGCAGCACAGCAGCACAGGCAGCACAGCAAGCACAGGCAGCACAGGAAGGACAGGCAGCAAGCACAGGCAGCACAGCAAACACAGGCAGCAAGCACAGGCAGCAAGCACAGGCAGCACAGGCAGCATAGCAAGTACAGGCAGCACAGCAAACACAGGCAGCACAGCAAGCACAGGCAGCACGCACAGGCAGCACAGCAAGCACAGGCAGCAAGCACAGGCAGCACAGCAAGCACAGGCAGCAAGCACAAGCAGCACAGCAAGCACAGGCAGCACAGCAAGCACAGGCAGCAAGCACAGGCAGCAAGCACAGGCAGCACAGCAAGCACAGGCAGCACAGCAGCACAGGCAGCAAGCACAGGCAACACAGCAAGCACAGACAGCAAGCACAGGCAGCACAGCAAGCACAGGCAGCAAGCACAGGCAGCACAGCAAGCACAGGCAGCAAGCACAGGCAGCACAGCAAGCACAGGCAGCAAGCGCAGGCAGCACAGCAAGCACAGGCAGCACAGCACAGGCAGGACAGCAAGCACAGTCAGCAAGCACAGGCAGCAAGCACAGGCAGCACAGCAAGCACAGGCAGCACAGCACAGGCAGCACAGCAAGCACAGGCAGCAAGCACAGGCAACACAGCAAGCACAGGCAGCAAGCACAGGCAGCAAGCAAAGGCAGCACAGCAAGCACAGGCAGCATAGCAAGTACAGCAAGCACAGGCACCAAGCACAGGCAGCACAGCAAGCACAAGGCAGCATAGCAAGTACAGCAAGCACAGGCAGCAAGCACAGGCAGCACAGCAAGCACAGGCAGCAAGCACAGGCAGCAAGTACAGGCAGCAAGCACAGGCAGCACAGCAAACACAGGCAGCACAGCACAGGCAGCACAGCAAGCACAGGCAGCAAGCACAGGCAGCAAGCACAGGCAGCACAGCAAGCATAGGCAGCATAGCAAGTACAGCAAGCACAGGCAGCAAGCACAGGCAGCACAGCAAACACAGGCAGCACAGCAAGCACAGGCAGCACAGCAAACACAGGCAGCACAGCAAGCACAGGCAGCAAGCACAGGCAGCAAGCACAGGCAGCACAGCAAGCACAGGCAGCAAGCACAGGCAGCACAGCAAGCACAGTTAGCACAGCAAGCACAGGCAGCACAGGAAGCACAGGCAGCAAGCACAGGCAGCACAGCAAACACAGGCAGCACAGCAAGCACAGGCAGCACAGCAGCACAGGCAGCACAGCAAGCACAGGCAGCAAGCACAGGCAGCAAGCAAAGGCAGCACAGCAAACACAGGCAGCACAGCAGCACAGGCAGCACAGCAAGCACAGGCAGCACAGGAAGGACAAGCAGCAAGCACAGGCAGCACAGCAAACACAGGCAGCAAGCACAGGCAGCACAGCAAGCACAGGCAGCAAGCACAGGCAGCACAGCAAGCACAGGCAGCAAGCACAGGCAGCACAGCAAGCACAGGCAGCAAGCACAGGCAGCACAGCAAACACAGGCAGCACAGCAAGCACAGGCAGCAAGCACAGCAAGCACAGGCAGCACAGCAAGCACAGGCAGCAAGCACATGCAGCACAGCAAACACAGGCAGCACAGCAAGCACCGGCAGCACAGCAAGCACAGGCAGCAAGCACAGGCATGTTAGAAACCCGCAAAATAGCTCCACGAGATATGTTGGTTTTAGCGATTCTGGGGGAAGTGCAGAGGGTTCAAGCTCCGTCCTCGTTCCAACAGGCAAAGCCTGCTCCGATCTTCGGCGAGATTCACTCTCGCATTTGTTTACAATGCTTACTCTTACTGAGACGCAGGTCAATGCACCGGCCGCCGAGGTAAACATATGATCCGCGAATCAAGGCGCCTCCAAAAACAGGTGACACAGCAACGCACTGTCGTGTGCAACTGTCGAATTACCGCGTGTAACGGGCGAAATCAAATGCATCGCTAACAGGCAGCACAGCAAGCACAGGCAGCACAGCAAGCACAGGCAGCAAGCACAGGCAGCACAGCGAGCACAATCAGCAAGCACAGGCAGCACAGGCAGCAAGCACAGGCAGCACAGCAAGCACAGGCAGCACACCAAGCACAGGCAGCAAGCACAGGCAGCACAGCAAGCACAGGCAGCAAGCACAGGCAGCACAGCAAGCACAGGCAGCAAGCACAGGCAGCACAGCAACCACAGGCAGCAAGCACAGGCAGCACAGCAAGCACAGGCAGCACAGCAAACACAGGCAGCACAGCAAGCACAGGCAGCACAGCACAGGCAGCACAGCAAGCACAGGCAGCAAGCACAGGCAGCACAGCAAGCACAGGCAGCAAGCACAGGCAGCACAGCAAGCACAGGCATAAAGCACAGGCAGCACAGCAAGCACAGGCAGCAACCACAGGCAGCACAGCAACCACAGGCAGCACAGCAACCACAGGCAGCAAGCACAGGCAGCACAGCAAGCACAGGCAGCACAGCAAGCACATGCAGCACAGCAAGCACAGGCAACAAGCACAGGCAGCACAGCAAGCACAGGCAGCAAGCACAGGCAGCACAGCAAGCACAGGCAGCAAGCACAGGCAGCACAGCAAGCACAGGCAGCAAGCACAGGCAGCAAGCACAGGCAGCACAGCAGGCACAGGCAGCACAGCAGCACAGGCAGCAAGCACAGGCAACACAGCAAGCACAGGCAGCAAGCACAGGCAGCACAGCAAGCACAGGAAGCAAGCACAGGCAGCACAGCAAGCACAGGCAGCACAGCAAGCACAGGCAGCACAGCAAGCACAGGCAGCAAGCACAGGCAGCACAGCAAGCACAGGCAGCAAGCGCAGGCAGCACAGCAAGCACAGGCAGCACAGCACAGGCAGGACAGCAAGCACAGGCAACACAGCAAGCACAGTCAGCAAGCACAGGCAGCAAGCACAGGCAGCACAGCAAGCACAGGCAGCACAGCACAGGCAGCACAGCAAGCACAGGCAGCACAGCAAGCACAGGCAGCAAGCACAGGCAACACAGCAAGCACAGGCAGCAAGCACAGGCAGCAAGCAAAGGCAGCACAGCAAGCACAGGCAGCAAGCACAGGCAGCACAGCAACCACAGGCAGCAAGCACAGGCAGCACAGCAAGCACAGGCAGCACAGCACAGGCAGGACAGCAAGCACAGGCAACACAGCAAGCACAGTCAGCAAGCACAGGCAGCAAGCACAGGCAGCAAGCACAGGCAGCACAGCAAGCACAGGCAGCACAGCACAGGCAGCACAGCAAGCACAGGCAGCAAGCACAGGCAGCACAGCAAGCACAGGCAACACAGCAAGCACAGGCAGCAAGCACAGGCAGCACAGCAAACACAGGCAGCACAGCACAGGCAGCACAGCAAGCACAGGCAGCAAGCACAGGCAGCAAGCACAGGCAGCACAGCAAGCACAGGCAGCATAGCAAGTACAGCAAGCACAGGCAGCAAGCACAGGCAGCACAGCAAGCACAGGCAGCAAGCACAGGCAGCACAGCAAGCACAGGCAGCAAGCACAGGCAGCATAGCAAGTACAGGCAGCACAGCAAACACAGGCAGCACAGCAAGCACAGGCAGCACGCACAGGCAGCACAGCAAGCACAGGCAGCAAGCACAGGCAGCACAGCAAGCACAGGCAGCAAGCACAAGCAGCACAGCAAGCACAGGCAGCAAGCACAGGCAGCACAGCAAGCACAGGCAGCAAGCACAGACAGCAAGCAGAGGCAGCACAGCAAGCATAGGCAGCACAGCAGCACAGGCAGCAAGCACAGGCAACACAGCAAGCACAGGCAGCAAGCACAGGCAGCAAGCACAGGCAGCACAGCAAGCACAGGCAGCAAGCGCAGGCAGCACAGCAAGCACAGGCAGCACAGCACAGGCAGGACAGCAAGCACAGGCAACACAGCAAGCACAGTCAGCAAGCACAGGCAGCAAGCACAGGCAGCACAGCAAGCACAGGCAGCACAGCACAGGCAGGACAGCAAGCACAGGCAACACAGCAAGCACAGTCAGCACAGCAAGCACAGGCAGCACAGCACAGGCAGCACAGCAAGCACAGGCAGCACAGCAAGCACAGGCAGCAAGCACAGGCAACACAGCAAGCACAGGCAGCAAGCACAGGCAGCAAGCAAAGGCAGCACAGCAAGCACCGGCAGCATAGCAAGTACAGCAAGCACAGGCAGCAAGCACAGGCAGCACAGCAGGCACAGGCAGCAAGCACAGGCAGCAAGTACAGGCAGCAAGCACAGGCAGCACAGCAAACACAGGCAGCACAGCACAGGCAGCACAGCAAGCACAGGCAGCAAGCACAGGCAGCAAGCACAGGCAGCACAGCAAGCATAGGCAGCATAGCAAGTACAGCAAGCACAGGCAGCAAGCACAGGCAGCACAGCAAACACAGGCAGCACAGCAAGCACAGGCAGCACTGCAAACACAGGCAGCACAGCAAGCACAGGCAGCAAGCACAGGCAGCAAGCACAGGCAGCAAGCACAGGCAGCACAGCAAGCACAGTTAGCACAGCAAGCACAGGCAGCACAGGAAGCACAGGCAGCAAGCACAGGCAGCACAGCATACACAGGCAGCACAGCAAGCACAGGCAGCACAGCAGCACAGGCAGCACAGCAAGCACAGGCAGCAAGCACAGGCAGCAAGCAAAGGCAGCACAGCAAACACAGGCAGCACAGCAGCACAGGCAGCACAGCAAGCACAGGCAGCACAGGAAGGACAGGCAGCAAGCACAGGCAGCACAGCAAACACAGGCAGCAAGCACAGGCAGCACAGCAAGCACAGGCAGCAAGCACAGGCAGCACAGCAGGCACAGGCAGCAAGCACAGGCAGCACAGCAAGCACAGGCAGCACAGCACAGGCAGCACAGCAAGCACAGGCAGCAAGCACAGGCAGCACAGCAAGCACAGGCAGCAAGCACAGGCAGCACAGCAAACACAGGCAGCACAGCAAGCACAGGCAGCACAGCAAGCACAGGCAGCAAGCACAGCAAGCACAGGCAGCACAGCAAGCACAGGCAGCAAGCACATGCAGCACAGCAAACACAGGCAGCACAGCAAGCACCGGCAGCACAGCAAGCACAGGCAGCAAGCACAGGCATGTTAGAAACCCGCAAAATAGCTCCACGAGATATGTTGGTTTTAGCGATTCTGGGGGAAGTGCAGAGGGTTCAAGCTCCGTCCTCGTTCCAACAGGCAAAGCCTGCTCCGATCTTCGGCGAGATTCACTCTCGCATTTGTTTACAATGCTTACTCTTACTGAGACGCAGGTCAATGCACCGGCCGCCGAGGTAAACATATGATCCGCGAATCAAGGCGCCTCCAAAAACAGGTGACACAGCAACGCACTGTCGTGTGCAACTGTCGAATTACCGCGTGTAACGGGCGAAATCAAATGCATCGCTAACAGGCAGCACAGCAAGCACAGGCAGCACAGCAAGCACAGGCAGCAAGCACAGGCAGCACAGCGAGCACAATCAGCAAGCACAGGCAGCACAGGCAGCAAGCACAGGCAGCACAGCAAACACAGGCAGCACACCAAGCACAGGCAGCAAGCACAGGCAGCACAGCAAGCACAGGCAGCAAGCACAGGCAGCACAGCAAGCACAGGCAGCAAGCACAGGCAGCACAGCAACCACAGGCAGCAAGCACAGGCAGCACAGCAAGCACAGGCAGCACAGCAAACACAGGCAGCACAGCAAGCACAGGCAGCACAGCACAGGCAGCACAGCAAGCACAGGCAGCAAGCACAGGCAGCACAGCAAGCACAGGCAGCAAGCACAGGCAGCACAGCAAGCACAGGCATAAAGCACAGGCAGCACAGCAAGCACAGGCAGCAACCACAGGCAGCACAGCAACCACAGGCAGCACAGCAACCACAGGCAACAAGCACAGGCAGCACAGCAAGCACAGGCAGCACAGCAAGCACAGGCAGCACAGCAAGCACAGGCAGCACAGCAAGCACAGGCAACAAGCACAGGCAGCACAGCAAGCACAGGCAGCAAGCACAGGCAGCACAGCAAGCACAGGCTGCAAGCACAGGCAGCACAGTAAGCACAGGCAGCAAGCACAGGCAGCAAGCACAGGCAGCACAGCAGGCACAGGCAGCACAGCAGCACAGGCAGTAAGCACAGGCAACACAGCAAGCACAGGCAGCAAGCACAGGCAGCACAGCAAGCACAGGCAGCAAGCACAGGCAGCACAGCAAGCACAGGCAGCAAGCACAGGCAGCACAGCAAGCACAGGCAGCAAGCACAGGCAGCACAACAACCACAGGCAGCAAGCACAGGCAGCACAGCAAGCACAGGCAGCACAGCAAACACAGGCAGCAAAGCAAGCACAGGCAGCACAGCACAGGCAGCACAGCAAGCACAGGCAACACAGCAAGCACAGGCAGCACAGCAAGCACAGGCAGCACAGCACGGGCAGCACAGCAAGCACAGGCAACACAGCAAGCACTGGCAGCAAGCACAGGCAGCACAGCAAACACAGGCAGCAAGCACAGCAAGCACAGGCAGCACAGCAACCACAGGCAGCAAGCACAGGCAGCACAGCAAGCACAGGCAGCAAGCACAGGCAGCACAGCAACCACAGGCAGCAAGCACAGGCAGCACAGCAAGCACAGGCAGCACAGCAAACACAGGCAGCAAAGCAAGCACAGGCAGCACAGCACAGGCAGCACAGCAAGCACAGGCAACACAGCAAGCACAGGCAGCACAGCAAGCACAGGCAGCACAGCAAGCACAGGCAACACAGCAAGCACAGGCAACACAGCAAGCACTGGCAGCAAGCACAGGCAGCACAGCAAACACAGGCAGCAAGCACAGGCAGAAAGCACAGGCAGCACAGCAAGCACAGGCAGCAAGCACAGCAAGCACAGGCAGCACAGGCAGCACAGGCAGCAAGCACAGCAAGCACAGGCAGCACAGCAAGCACAGGCAGCAAGCACATGCAGCACAGCAAACACAGGCAGCACAGCAAGCACCGGCAGCACAGCAAGCACAGGCAGCAAGCACAGGCATGTTAGAAACCCGCAAAATAGCTCCACGAGATATGTTGGTTTTAGCGATTCTGGGGGAAGTGCAGAGGGTTCAAGCTCCGTCCTCGTTCCAACAGGCAAAGCCTGCTCCGATCTTCGGCGAGATTCACTCTCGCATTTGTTTACAATGCTTACTCTTACTGAGACGCAGGTCAATGCACCGGCCGCCGAGGTAAACATATGATCCGCGAATCAAGGCGCCTCCAAAAACAGGTGACACAGCAACGCACTGTCGTGTGCAACTGTCGAATTACCGCGTGTAACGGGCGAAATCAAATGCATCGCTAACAGGCAGCACAGAAAGCACAGGCAGCACAGCAAGCACAGGCAGCAAGCACAGGCAGCACAGCGAGCACAATCAGCAAGCACAGGCAGCACAGGCAGCAAGCACAGGCAGCACAGCAAAGCACAGGCAGCACACCAAGCACAGGCAGCAAGCACAGGCAGCACAGCAAGCACAGGCAGCAAGCACAGGCAGCACAGCAAGCACAGGCAGCAAGCACAGGCAGCACAGCAACCACAGGCAGCAAGCACAGGCAGCACAGCAAGCACAGGCAGCACAGCAAACACAGGCAGCACAGCAAGCACAGGCAGCACAGCACAGGCAGCACAGCAAGCACAGGCAGCAAGCACAGGCAGCACAGCAAGCACAGGCAGCAAGCACAGGCAGCACAGCAAGCACAGGCATAAAGCACAGGCAGCACAGCAAGCACAGGCAGCAACCACAGGCAGCACAGCAACCACAGGCAGCAAGCACAGGCAGCACAGCAAGCACATGCAGCACAGCAAGCACAGGCAGCACAGCAAGCACAGGCAACAAGCACAGGCAGCACAGCAAGCACAGGCAGCAAGCACAGGCAGCACAGCAAGCACAGGCAGCAAGCACAGGCAGCACAGCAAGCACAGGCAGCAAGCACAGGCAGCAAGCACAGGCAGCACAGCAGGCACAGGCAGCACAGCAGCACAGGCAGCAAGCACAGGCAACACAGCAAGCACAGGCAGCAAGCACAGGCAGCACAGCAAGCACAGGAAGCAAGCACAGGCAGCACAGCAAGCACAGGCAGCAAGCACAGGCAGCACAGCAAGCACAGGCAGCAAGCGCAGGCAGCACAGCAAACACAGGCAGCACAGCAAGCACAGGCAGCACAGCAAACACAGGCAGCACAGCAAGCACAGGCAGCACAGCAGCACAGGCAGCACAGCAAGCACAGGCAGCAAGCACAGGCAGCAAGCAAAGGCAGCACAGCAAACACAGGCAGCACAGCAGCACAGGCAGCACAGCAAGCACAGGCAGCAAGCACAGGCTGCACAGCAAGCACAGGCAGCAACCACAGGCAGCACAGCAACCACAGGCAGCAAGCACAGGCAGCACAGCAAGCACAGGCAGCAAGCACAGGCAGCACAGCAAGCACAGGCAGCAAGCACAGGCAGCACAGCAAACACAGGCAGCACAGCAAGCACAGGCAGCACAGCAAGCACAGGCAGCACAGCAGCACAGGCAGCACAGCAAGCACAGGCAGCAAGCACAGGCAGCAAGCAAAGGCAGCACAGCAAACACAGGCAGCACAGCAGCACAGGCAGCACAGCAAGCACAGGCAGCACAGGAAGGACAGGCAACAAGCACAGGCAGCACAGCAAACACAGGCAGCAAGCACAGGCAGCAAGCACAGGCAGCACAGCAAGCACAGGCAGCAAGCACAGGCAGCAAGCACAGGCAGCACAGCAAGCACAGGCATGTTAGAAACCCGCAAAATAGCTCGACGAGATGTGTTGGTTTTTTAGCGATTCTTGGGGAAGTGCAGAGGGATCAAGCTCCGTCCTCTTTCCAACAGGCAAAGCCTGCTCCGATCTTCGGCGAGATTCACTCTCGCATTTGTTTACAATGCTTACTCTTACTGAGACGCAGGTCAATGCACCGGCCGCCGAGGTAAACATATGATCCGCGAATCAAGGCGCCTCCAAAAACAGGTGACACAGCAACGCACTGTCGTGTGCAACTGTCGAATTACCGCGTGTTACGGGCGAAATCAAATGCATCGCTAACAGGCTGCACAGCAAGCACAGGCAGCAAGCACAGGCAGCACAGCAAGCACAATCAGCAAGCACAGGCAGCACAGCAAGCACAGGCAGCAAGCACAGGCAGCACAGCAAGCACAGGCAGCAAGCACAGGCAGCACAGCAAGCACAGGCAGCAAGCACAGGCAGCACAGCAACCACAGGCAGCAAGCACAGGCAGCACAGCAAGCACAGGCAGCACAGCAAACACAGGCAGCAAAGCAAGCACAGGCAGCACAGCACAGGCAGCACAGCAAGCACTGGCAGCAAGCACAGGCAGCACAGCAAACACAGGCAGCAAGCACAGGCAGAAAGCACAGGCAGCACAGCAAGCACAGGCAGCAAGCACAGCAAGCACAGGCAGCACAGCAAGCACAGGCAGCAAGCACATGCAGCACAGCAAACACAGGCAGCACAGCAAGCACAGGCAGCACAGCAAGCACCGGCAGCACAGGCAGCACAGCAAGCACCGGCAGCACAGCAAGCACAGGCAGCAAGCACAGGCATGTTAGAAACCCGCAAAATAGCTCCACGAGATATGTTGGTTTTAGCGATTCTGGGGGAAGTGCAGAGGGTTCAAGCTCCGTCCTCGTTCCAACAGGCAAAGCCTGCTCCGATCTTCGGCGAGATTCACTCTCGCATTTGTTTACAATGCTTACTCTTACTGAGACGCAGGTCAATGCACCGGCCGCCGAGGTAAACATATGATCCGCGAATCAAGGCGCCTCCAAAAACAGGTGACACAGCAACGCACTGTCGTGTGCAACTGTCGAATTACCGCGTGTAACGGGCGAAATCAAATGCATCGCTAACAGGCAGCACAGCAAGCACAGGCAGCACAGCAAGCACAGGCAGCACAGCACAGGCAGCACAGCAAGCACAGGCAGCAAGCACAGGCAGCGAGCACAGGCAGCACAGCAAGCATAGGCAGCATAGCAAGTACAGCAAGCACAGGCAGCAAGCACAGGCAGCACAGCAAACACAGGCAGCACAGCAAGCACAGGCAGCACAGCAAACACAGGCAGCACAGCAAGCACAGGCAGCAAGCACAGGCAGCAAGCACAGGCAGCACAGCAAGCACAGGCAGCAAGCACAGGCAGCACAGCAAGCACAGTTAGCACAGCAAGCACAGGCAGCACAGGAAGAACAGGCAGCAAGCACAGGCAGCACAGCAAACACAGGCAGCACAGCAAGCACAGGCAGCACAGCAGCACAGGCAGCACAGCAAGCACAGGCAGCAAGCACAGGCAGCAAGCAAAGGCAGCACAGCAAACACAGGCAGCACAGCAAGCACAGGCAGCACAGCAAGCACAGGCAGCACAGGAAGGACAGGCAGCAAGCACAGGCAGCACAGCAAACACAGGCAGCAAGCACAGGCAGCACAGGCAGCAAGCACAGCAAGCACAGGCAGCACAGCAAGCACAGGCAGCAAGCACATGCAGCACAGCAAACACAGGCAGCACAGCAAGCACCGGCAGCACAGCAAGCACAGGCAGCAAGCACAGGCATGTTAGAAACCCGCAAAATAGCTCCACGGGATATGTTGGTTTTAGCGATTCTGGGGGAAGTGCAGAGGGTTCAAGCTCCGTCCTCGTTCCAACAGGCAAAGCCTGCTCCGATCTTCGGCGAGATTCACTCTCGCATTTGTTTACAATGCTTACTCTTACTGAGACGCAGGTCAATGCACCGGCCGCCGAGGTAAACATATGATCCGCGAATCAAGGCGCCTCCAAAAACAGGTGACACAGCAACGCACTGTCGTGTGCAACTGTCGAATTACCGCGTGTTACGGGCGAAATCAAATGCATCGCTAACAGGCAGCACAGCAAGCACAGGCAGCAAGCACAGGCAGCACAGCAAGCACAATCAGCAAGCACAGGCAGCACAGCAAGCACAGGCAGCAAGCACAGGCAGCACAGCAACCACAGGCAGCAAGCACAGGCAGCACAGCAAGCACAGGCAGCAAGCACAGGCAGCACAGCAACCACAGGCAGCAAGCACAGGCAGCACAGCAAGCACAGGCAGCACAGCAAACACAGGCAGCAAAGCAAGCACAGGCAGCACAGCACAGGCAGCACAGCAAGCACAGGCAACACAGCAAGCACAGGCAGCACAGCAAGCACAGGCAGCACAGCACGGGCAGCACAGCAAGCACAGGCAACACAGCAAGCACTGGCAGCAAGCACAGGCAGCACAGCAAACACAGGCAGCAAGCACAGGCAGAAAGCACAGGCAGCACAGCAAGCACAGGCAGCAAGCACAGCAAGCACAGGCAGCACAGGCAGCACAGGCAGCAAGCACAGCAAGCACAGGCAGCACAGCAAGCACAGGCAGCAAGCACATGCAGCACAGCAAACACAGGCAGCACAGCAAGCACCGGCAGCACAGCAAGCACAGGCAGCAAGCACAGGCATGTTAGAAACCCGCAAAATAGCTCCACGAGATATGTTGGTTTTAGCGATTCTGGGGGAAGTGCAGAGGGTTCAAGCTCCGTCCTCGTTCCAACAGGCAAAGCCTGCTCCGATCTTCGGCGAGATTCACTCTCGCATTTGTTTACAATGCTTACTCTTACTGAGACGCAGGTCAATGCACCGGCCGCCGAGGTAAACATATGATCCGCGAATCAAGGCGCCTCCAAAAACAGGTGACACAGCAACGCACTGTCGTGTGCAACTGTCGAATTACCGCGTGTAACGGGCGAAATCAAATGCATCGCTAACAGGCAGCACAGCAAGCACAGGCAGCACAGCAAGCACAGGCAGCAAGCACAGGCAGCACAGCGAGCACAATCAGCAAGCACAGGCAGCACAGGCAGCAAGCACAGGCAGCACAGCAAGCACAGGCAGCACACCAAGCACAGGCAGCAAGCACAGGCAGCACAGCAAGCACAGGCAGCAAGCACAGGCAGCACAGCAAGCACAGGCAGCAAGCACAGGCAGCACAGCAAGCACAGGCAGCACAGCAAACACAGGCAGCACAGCAAGCACAGGCAGCACAGCACAGGCAGCACAGCAAGCACAGGCAGCAAGCACAGGCAGCACAGCAAGCACAGGCAGCAAGCACAGGCAGCACAGCAAGCACAGGCATAAAGCACAGGCAGCACAGCAAGCACAGGCAGCAACCACAGGCAGCACAGCAACCACAGGCAGCACAGCAACCACAGGCAGCAAGCACAGGCAGCACAGCAAGCACAGGCAGCAAGCAGAGGCAGCAAGCACAGGCAGCAAGCACAGCAAGCACAGGCAGCACAGCAAACACAGGCAGCACAGCAAGCACAGGCAGCACAGCAGCACAGGCAGCACAGCAAGCACAGGCAGCAAGCACAGGCAGCAAGCAAAGGCAGCACAGCAAACACAGGCAGCACAGCAAGCACAGGCAGCACAGCAGCACAGGCAGCACAGCAAGCACAGGCAGCAAGCACAGGCAGCAAGCAAAGGCAGCACAGCAAACACAGGCAGCACAGCAGCACAGGCAGCACAGCAAGCACAGGCAGCAAGCACAGGCAGCACAGCAAGCACAGGCAGCAACCACAGGCAGCACAGCAACCACAGGCAGCAAGAACAGGCAGCACAGCAAGCACAGGCAGCACAGCAAGCACAGGCAACAAGCACAGGCAACACAGCAAGCACAGGCAGCAAGCACAGGCAGCACAGCAAGCACAGGCAGCAAGCACAGGCAGCACAGCAACCACAGGCAGCAAGCACAGGCAGCACAGCAAGCACAGGCAGCACAGCACAGGCAGGACAGCAAGCACAGGCAACACAGCAAGCACAGTCAGCAAGCACAGGCAGCAAGCACAGGCAGCAAGCACAGGCAGCACAGCAAGCACAGGCAGCACAGCACAGGCAGCACAGCAAGCACAGGCAGCAAGCACAGGCAGCACAGCAAGCACAGGCATGTTAGAAACCCGCAAAATAGCTCGACGAGATGTGTTGGTTTTTTAGCGATTCTTGGGGAAGTGCAGAGGGATCAAGCTCCGTCCTCTTTCCAACAGGCAAAGCCTGGTCCGATCTTCGGCGAGATTCACTCTCGCATTTGTTTACAATGCTTACTCTTACTGAGACGCAGGTCAATGCACCGGCCGCCGAGGTAAACATATGATCCGCGAATCAAGGCGCCTCCAAAAACAGGTGACACAGCAACGCACTGTCGTGTGCAACTGTCGAATTACCGCGTGTTACGGGCGAAATCAAATGCATCGCTAACAGGCTGCACAGCAAGCACAGGCAGCAAGCACAGGCAGCACAGCAAGCACAATCAGCAAGCACAGGCAGCACAGCAAGCACAGGCAGCAAGCACAGGCAGCACAGCAAGCACAGGCAGCAAGCACAGGCAGCACAGCAAGCACAGGCAGCAAGCACAGGCAGCACAGCAACCACAGGCAGCAAGCACAGGCAGCACAGCAAGCACAGGCAGCACAGCAAACACAGGCAGCAAAGCAAGCACAGGCAGCAAGCACAGGCAGCACAGCAAGCACAGGCAGCACAGCAAGCACAGGCAACAAGCACAGGCAGCACAGCAAGCACAGGCAGCAAGCACAGGCAGCACAGCAAGCACAGGCAGCAAGCACAGGCAGCACAGCAAGCACAGGCAGCACAGCAAGCACAGGCAGCAAGCACAGGCAGCACAGCAAGCACAGGCAGCAAGCACAGGCAGCACAGCAACCACAGGCAGCAAGCACAGGCAGCACAGCAAGCACAGGCAGCACAGCAAACACAGGCAGCAAAGCAAGCACAGGCAGCACAGCACAGGCAGCACAGCAAGCACTGGCAGCAAGCACAGGCAGCACAGCAAACACAGGCAGCAAGCACAGGCAGAAAGCACAGGCAGCACAGCAAGCACAGGCAGCAAGCACAGCAAGCACAGGCAGCACAGCAAGCACAGGCAGCAAGCACATGCAGCACAGCAAACACAGGCAGCACAGCAAGCACAGGCAGCACAGCAAGCACCGGCAGCACAGGCAGCACAGCAAGCACCGGCAGCACAGCAAGCACAGGCAGCAAGCACAGGCATGTTAGAAACCCGCAAAATAGCTCCACGAGATATGTTGGTTTTAGCGATTCTGGGGGAAGTGCAGAGGGTTCAAGCTCCGTCCTCGTTCCAACAGGCAAAGCATGCTCCGATCTTCGGCGAGATTCACTCTCGCATTTGTTTACAATGCTTACTCTTACTGAGACGCAGGTCAATGCACCGGCCGCCGAGGTAAACATATGATCCGCGAATCAAGGCGCCTCCAAAAACAGGTGACACAGCAACGCACTGTCGTGTGCAACTGTCGAATTACCGCGTGTAACGGGCGAAATCAAATGCATCGCTAACAGGCAGCACAGCAAGCACAGGCAGCACAGCAAGCACAGGCAGCACAGCACAGGCAGCACAGCAAGCACAGGCAGCAAGCACAGGCAGCAAGCACAGGCAGCACAGCAAGCATAGGCAGCATAGCAAGTACAGCAAGCACAGGCAGCAAGCACAGGCAGCACAGCAAACACAGGCAGCACAGCAAGCACAGGCAGCACAGCAAACACAGGCAGCACAGCAAGCACAGGCAGCAAGCACAGGCAGCAAGCACAGGCAGCACAGCAAGCACAGGCAGCAAGCACAGGCAGCACAGCAAGCACAGTTAGCACAGCAAGCACAGGCAGCACAGGAAGCACAGGCAGCAAGCACAGGCAGCACAGCAAACACAGGCAGCACAGCAAGCACAGGCAGCACAGCAGCACAGGCAGCACAGCAAGCACAGGCAGCAAGCACAGGCAGCAAGCAAAGGCAGCACAGCAAACACAGGCAGCACAGCAAGCACAGGCAGCAAGCACAGGCAGCACAGCAAACACAGGCAGCAAGCACAGGCAGCACAGGCAGCAAGCACAGCAAGCACAGGCAGCACAGCAAGCACAGGCAGCAAGCACATGCAGCACAGCAAACACAGGCAGCACAGCAAGCACCGGCAGCACAGCAAGCACAGGCAGCAAGCACAGGCATGTTAGAAACCCGCAAAATAGCTCCACGGGATATGTTGGTTTTAGCGATTCTGGGGGAAGTGCAGAGGGTTCAAGCTCCGTCCTCGTTCCAACAGGCAAAGCCTGCTCCGATCTTCGGCGAGATTCACTCTCGCATTTGTTTACAATGCTTACTCTTACTGAGACGCAGGTCAATGCACCGGCCGCCGAGGTAAACATATGATCCGCGAATCAAGGCGCC
This sequence comes from Priocnemis perturbator, assembly GCA_963942575.1. Lineage (NCBI taxonomy): Eukaryota > Metazoa > Arthropoda > Insecta > Hymenoptera > Pompilidae > Priocnemis > Priocnemis perturbator. Next base: position 43,345 of record CAWWDK010000329.1, on the reverse strand, counting down.
TCCAAAAACAGGTGACACAGCAACGCACTGTCGTGTGCAACTGTCGAATTACCGCGTGTTACGGGCGAAATCAAATGCATCGCTAACAGGCAGCACAGCAAGCACAGGCAGCAAGCACAGGCAGCACAGCAAGCACAATCAGCAAGCACAGGCAGCACAGCAAGCACAGGCAGCAAGCACAGGCAGCACAGCAACCACAGGCAGCAAGCACAGGCAGCACAGCAAGCACAGGCAGCAAGCACAGGCAGCACAGCAACCACAGGCAGCAAGCACAGGCAGCACAGCAAGCACAGGCAGCACAGCAAACACAGGCAGCAAAGCAAGCACAGGCAGCACAGCACAGGCAGCACAGCAAGCACAGGCAACACAGCAAGCACAGGCAGCACAGCAAGCACAGGCAGCACAGCACGGGCAGCACAGCAAGCACAGGCAACACAGCAAGCACTGGCAGCAAGCACAGGCAGCACAGCAAACACAGGCAGCAAGCACAGGCAGCACAGCAAGCACAGGCAGCAAGCACAGCAAGCACAGGCAGCACAGGCAGCACAGGCAGCAAGCACAGCAAGCACAGGCAGCACAGCAAGCACAGGCAGCAAGCACATGCAGCACAGCAAACACAGGCAGCACAGCAAGCACCGGCAGCACAGCAAGCACAGGCAGCAAGCACAGGCATGTTAGAAACCCGCAAAATAGCTCCACGAGATATGTTGGTTTTAGCGATTCTGGGGGAAGTGCAGAGGGTTCAAGCTCCGTCCTCGTTCCAACAGGCAAAGCCTGCTCCGATCTTCGGCGAGATTCACTCTCGCATTTGTTTACAATGCTTACTCTTACTGAGACGCAGGTCAATGCACCGGCCGCCGAGGTAAACATATGATCCGCGAATCAAGGCGCCTCCAAAAACAGGTGACACAGCAACGCACTGTCGTGTGCAACTGTCGAATTACCGCGTGTAACGGGCGAAATCAAATGTATCGCTAACAGGCAGCACAGCAAGCACAGGCAGCACAGCAAGCACAGGCAGCAAGCACAGGCAGCACAGCGAGCACAATCAGCAAGCACAGGCAGCACAGGCAGCAAGCACAGGCAGCACAGCAAGCACAGGCAGCACACCAAGCACAGGCAGCAACACAGGCAGCACAGCAAGCACAGGCAGCAAGCACAGGCAGCACAGCAAGCACAGGCAGCAAGCACAGGCAGCACAGCAACCACAGGCAGCAAGCACAGGCAGCACAGCAAGCACAGGCAGCACAGCAAACACAGGCAGCACAGCAAGCACAGGCAGCACAGCACAGGCAGCACAGCAAGCACAGGCAGCAAGCACAGGCAGCACAGCAAGCACAGGCAGCACAGCAAGCACAGGCATAAAGCACAGGCAGCACAGCAAGCACAGGCAGCAACCACAGGCAGCACAGCAACCACAGGCAGCAAGCACAGGCAGCACAGCAAGCACAGGCAGCAAGCACAGGCAGCAAGCACAGGCAGCAAGCACAGCAAGCACAGGCAGCACAGCAAACACAGGCAGCACAGCAAGCACAGGCAGCACAGCAGCACAGGCAGCACAGCAAGCACAGGCAGCAAGCACAGGCAGCAAGCAAAGGCAGCACAGCAAACACAGGCAGCACAGCAAGCACAGGCAGCACAGCAGCACAGGCAGCACAGCAAGCACAGGCAGCAAGCACAGGCAGCAAGCAAAGGCAGCACAGCAAACACAGGCAGCACAGCAGCACTGGCAGCACAGCAAGCACAGGCAGCAAGCACAGGCAGCACAGCAAGCACAGGCAGCAACCACAGGCAGCACAGCAACCACAGGCAGCAAGCACAGGCAGCACAGCAAGCACAGGCAGCACAGCAAGCACAGGCAACAAGCACAGGCAACACAGCAAGCACAGGCAGCAAGCACAGGCAGCACAGCAAGCACAGGCAGCACAGCAACCACAGGCAGCAAGCACAGGCAGCACAGGCAGCACAGCACGGGCAGGACAGCAAGCACAGGCAACACAGCAAGCACAGTCAGCAAGCACAGGCAGCAAGCACAGGCAGCAAGCACAGGCAGCACAGCAAGCACAGGCAGCACAGCACAGGCAGCACAGCAAGCACAGGCAGCAAGCACAGGCAGCACAGCAAGCACAGGCATGTTAGAAACCCGCAAAATAGCTCGACGAGATGTGTTGGTTTTTTAGCGATTCTTGGGGAAGTGCAGAGGGATCAAGCTCCGTCCTCTTTCCAACAGGCAAAGCCTGCTCCGATCTTCGGCGAGATTCACTCTCGCATTTGTTTACAATGCTTACTCTTACTGAGACGCAGGTCAATGCACCGGCCGCCGAGGTAAACATATGATCCGCGAATCAAGGCGCCTCCAAAAACAGGTGACACAGCAACGCACTGTCGTGTGCAACTGTCGAATTACCGCGTGTAACGGGCGAAATCAAATGCATCGCTAACAGGCAGCACAGCAAGCACAGGCAGCACAGCAAGCACAGGCAGCAAGCACAGGCAGCACAGCGAGCACAATCAGCAAGCACAGGCAGCACAGGCAGCAAGCACAGGCAGCACAGCAAGCACAGGCAGCACACCAAGCACAGGCAGCAAGCACAGGCAGCACAGCAAGCACAGGCAGCAAGCACAGGCAGCACAGCAAGCACAGGCAGCAAGCACAGGCAGCACAGCAAGCACAATCAGCAAGCACAGGCAGCACAGCAAGCACAGGCAGCAAGCACAGGCAGCACAGCAACCACAGGCAGCAAGCACAGGCAGCACAGCAAGCACAGGCAGCAAGCACAGGCAGCACAGCAACCACAGGCAGCAAGCACAGGCAGCACAGCAAGCACAGGCAGCAGAGCAAACACAGGCAGCAAAGCAAGCACAGGCAGCACAGCACAGGCAGCACAGCAAGCACAGGCAACACAGCAAGCACAGGCAGCACAGCAAGCACAGGCAGCACAGCACGGGCAGCACAGCAAGCACAGGCAACACAGCAAGCACTGGCAGCAAGCACAGGCAGCACAGCAAACACAGGCAGCAAGCACAGGCAGAAAGCACAGGCAGCACAGCAAGCACAGGCAGCAAGCACAGCAAGCACAGGCAGCACAGGCAGCACAGGCAGCAAGCACAGCAAGCACAGGCAGCACAGCAAGCACAGGCAGCAAGCACATGCAGCACAGCAAACACAGGCAGCACAGCAAGCACCGGCAGCACAGCAAGCACAGGCAGCAAGCACAGGCATGTTAGAAACCCGCAAAATAGCTCCACGAGATATGTTGGTTTTAGCGATTCTGGGGGAAGTGCAGAGGGTTCAAGCTCCGTCCTCGTTCCAACAGGCAAAGCCTGCTCCGATCTTCGGCGAGATTCACTCTCGCATTTGTTTACAATGCTTACTCTTACTGAGACGCAGGTCAATGCACCGGCCGCCGAGGTAAACATATGATCCGCGAATCAAGGCGCCTCCAAAAACAGGTGACACAGCAACGCACTGTCGTGTGCAACTGTCGAATTACCGCGTGTAACGGGCGAAATCAAATGCATCGCTAACAGGCAGCACAGCAAGCACAGGCAGCACAGCAAGCACAGGCAGCAAGCACAGGCAGCACAGCGAGCACAATCAGCAAGCACAGGCAGCACAGGCAGCAAGCACAGGCAGCACAGCAAGCACAGGCAGCACACCAAGCACAGGCAGCAAGCACAGGCAGCACAGCAAGCACAGGCAGCAAGCACAGGCAGCACAGCAAGCACAGGCAGCAAGCACAGGCAGCACAGCAAGCACAGGCAGCACAGCAAACACAGGCAGCACAGCAAGCACAGGCAGCACAGCACAGGCAGCACAGCAAGCACAGGCAGCAAGCACAGGCAGCACAGCAAGCACAGGCAGCAAGCACAGGCAGCACAGCAAGCACAGGCATAAAGCACAGGCAGCACAGCAAGCACAGGCAGCAACCACAGGCAGCACAGCAACCACAGGCAGCACAGCAACCACAGGCAGCAAGCACAGGCAGCACAGCAAGCACAGGCAGCAAGCAGAGGCAGCAAGCACAGGCAGCAAGCACAGCAAGCACAGGCAGCACAGCAAACACAGGCAGCACAGCAAGCACAGGCAGCACAGCAGCACAGGCAGCACAGCAAGCACAGGCAGCAAGCACAGGCAGCAAGCAAAGGCAGCACAGCAAACACAGGCAGCACAGCAAGCACAGGCAGCACAGCAGCACAGGCAGCACAGCAAGCACAGGCAGCAAGCACAGGCAGCAAGCAAAGGCAGCACAGCAAACACAGGCAGCACAGCAGCACAGGCAGCACAGCAAGCACAGGCAGCAAGCACAGGCAGCACAGCAAGCACAGGCAGCAACCACGGGCAGCACAGCAACCACAGGCAGCAAGCACAGGCAGCACAGCAAGCACAGGCAGCACAGCAAGCACAGGCAACAAGCACAGGCAACAAGCACAGGCAACACAGCAAGCACAGGCAGCAAGCACAGGCAGCACAGCAAGCACAGGCGGCAAGCACAGGCAGCACAGCAACCACAGGCAGCAAGCACAGGCAGCACAGCAAGCACAGGCAGCACAGCACAGGCAGGACAGCAAGCACAGGCAACACAGCAAGCACAGTCAGCAAGCACAGGCAGCAAGCACAGGCAGCAAGCACAGGCAGCACAGCAAGCACAGGCAGCACAGCACAGGCAGCACAGCAAGCACAGGCAGCAAGCACAGGCAGCACAGCAAGCACAGGCATGTTAGAAACCCGCAAAATAGCTCGACGAGATGTGTTGGTTTTTTAGCGATTCTTGGGGAAGTGCAGAGGGATCAAGCTCCGTCCTCTTTCCAACAGGCAAAGCCTGGTCCGATCTTCGGCGAGATTCACTCTCGCATTTGTTTACAATGCTTACTCTTACTGAGACGCAGGTCAATGCACCGGCCGCCGAGGTAAACATATGATCCGCGAATCAAGGCGCCTCCAAAAACAGGTGACACAGCAACGCACTGTCGTGTGCAACTGTCGAATTACCGCGTGTTACGGGCGAAATCAAATGCATCGCTAACAGGCTGCACAGCAAGCACAGGCAGCAAGCACAGGCAGCACAGCAAGCACAATCAGCAAGCACAGGCAGCACAGCAAGCACAGGCAGCAAGCACAGGCAGCACAGCAAGCACAGGCAGCACAGCAAGCACAGGCAGCAAGCACAGGCAGCACAGCAAGCACAGGCAGCAAGCACAGGCAGCACAGCAACCACAGGCAGCAAGCACAGGCAGCACAGCAAGCACAGGCAGCACAGCAAACACAGGCAGCACAGCACAGGCAGCACAGCAAGCACTGGCAGCAAGCACAGGCAGCACAGCAAACACAGGCAGCAAGCACAGGCAGAAAGCACAGGCAGCACAGCAAGCACAGGCAGCAAGCACAGCAAGCACAGGCAGCACAGCAAGCACAGGCAGCAAGCACATGCAGCACAGCAAACACAGGCAGCACAGCAAGCACAGGCAGCACAGCAAGCACCGGCAGCACAGGCAGCACAGCAAGCACCGGCAGCACAGCAAGCACAGGCAGCAAGCACAGGCATGTTAGAAACCCGCAAAATAGCTCCACGAGATATGTTGGTTTTAGCGATTCTGGGGGAAGTGCAGAGGGTTCAAGCTCCGTCCTCGTTCCAACAGGCAAAGCATGCTCCGATCTTCGGCGAGATTCACTCTCGCATTTGTTTACAATGCTTACTCTTACTGAGACGCAGGTCAATGCACCGGCCGCCGAGGTAAACATATGATCCGCGAATCAAGGCGCCTCCAAAAACAGGTGACACAGCAACGCACTGTCGTGTGCAACTGTCGAATTACCGCGTGTAACGGGCGAAATCAAATGCATCGCTAACAGGCAGCACAGCAAGCACAGGCAGCACAGCAAGCACAGGCAGCACAGCACAGGCAGCACAGCAAGCACAGGCAGCAAGCACAGGCAGCAAGCACAGGCAGCACAGCAAGCATAGGCAGCATAGCAAGTACAGCAAGCACAGGCAGCAAGCACAGGCAGCACAGCAAACACAGGCAGCACAGCAAACACAGGCAGCACAGCAAGCACAGGCAGCAAGCACAGGCAGCAAGCACAGGCAGCACAGCAAGCACAGGCAGCAAGCACAGGCAGCACAGCAAGCACAGTTAGCACAGCAAGCACAGGCAGCACAGGAAGCACAGGCAGCAAGCACAGGCAGCACAGCAAACACAGGCAGCACAGCAAGCACAGGCAGCACAGCAGCACAGGCAGCACAGCAAGCACAGGCAGCAAGCACAGGCAGCAAGCAAAGGCAGCACAGCAAACACAGGCAGCACAGCAAGCACAGGCAGCACAGCAAGCACAGGCAGCAAGCACAGGCAGCACAGCAAACACAGGCAGCAAGCACAGGCAGCACAGGCAGCAAGCACAGCAAGCACAGGCAGCACAGCAAGCACAGGCAGCAAGCACATGCAGCACAGCAAACACAGGCAGCACAGCAAGCACCGGCAGCACAGCAAGCACAGGCAGCAAGCACAGGCATGTTAGAAACCCGCAAAATAGCTCCACGGGATATGTTGGTTTTAGCGATTCTGGGGGAAGTGCAGAGGGTTCAAGCTCCGTCCTCGTTCCAACAGGCAAAGCCTGCTCCGATCTTCGGCGAGATTCACTCTCGCATTTGTTTACAATGCTTACTCTTACTGAGACGCAGGTCAATGCACCGGCCGCCGAGGTAAACATATGATCCGCGAATCAAGGCGCCTCCAAAAACAGGTGACACAGCAACGCACTGTCGTGTGCAACTGTCGAATTACCGCGTGTTACGGGCGAAATCAAATGCATCGCTAACAGGCAGCACAGCAAGCACAGGCAGCAAGCACAGGCAGCACAGCAAGCACAATCAGCAAGCACAGGCAGCACAGCAAGCACAGGCAGCAAGCACAGGCAGCACAGCAACCACAGGCAGCAAGCACAGGCAGCACAGCAAGCACAGGCAGCAAGCACAGGCAGCACAGCAACCACAGGCAGCAAGCACAGGCAGCACAGCAAGCACAGGCAGCACAGCAAACACAGGCAGCAAAGCAAGCACAGGCAGCACAGCACAGGCAGCACAGCAAGCACAGGCAACACAGCAAGCACAGGCAGCACAGCAAGCACAGGCAGCACAGCACGGGCAGCACAGCAAGCACAGGCAACACAGCAAGCACTGGCAGCAAGCACAGGCAGCACAGCAAACACAGGCAGCAAGCACAGGCAGCAAGCACAGCAAGCACAGGCAGCACAGGCAGCACAGGCAGCAAGCACAGCAAGCACAGGCAGCACAGCAAGCACAGGCAGCAAGCACATGCAGCACAGCAAACACAGGCAGCACAGCAAGCACCGGCAGCACAGCAAGCACAGGCAGCAAGCACAGGCATGTTAGAAACCCGCAAAATAGCTCCACGAGATATGTTGGTTTTAGCGATTCTGGGGGAAGTGCAGAGGGTTCAAGCTCCGTCCTCGTTCCAACAGGCAAAGCCTGCTCCGATCTTCGGCGAGATTCACTCTCGCATTTGTTTACAATGCTTACTCTTACTGAGACGCAGGTCAATGCACCGGCCGCCGAGGTAAACATATGATCCGCGAATCAAGGCGCCTCCAAAAACAGGTGACACAGCAACGCACTGTCGTGTGCAACTGTCGAATTACCGCGTGTAACGGGCGAAATCAAATGCATCGCTAACAGGCAGCACAGCAAGCACAGGCAGCACAGCAAGCACAGGCAGCAAGCACAGGCAGCACAGCGAGCACAATCAGCAAGCACAGGCAGCACAGGCAGCAAGCACAGGCAGCACAGCAAGCACAGGCAGCACACCAAGCACAGGCAGCAACACAGGCAGCACAGCAAGCACAGGCAGCAAGCACAGGCAGCACAGCAAGCACAGGCAGCAAGCACAGGCAGCACAGCAACCACAGGCAGCAAGCACAGGCAGCACAGCAAGCACAGGCAGCACAGCAAACACAGGCAGCACAGCAAGCACAGGCAGCACAGCACAGGCAGCACAGCAAGCACAGGCAGCAAGCACAGGCAGCACAGCAAGCACAGGCAGCACAGCAAGCACAGGCATAAAGCACAGGCAGCACAGCAAGCACAGGCAGCAACCACAGGCAGCACAGCAACCACAGGCAGCAAGCACAGGCAGCACAGCAAGCACAGGCAGCAAGCACAGGCAGCAAGCACAGGCAGCAAGCACAGCAAGCACAGGCAGCACAGCAAACACAGGCAGCACAGCAAGCACAGGCAGCACAGCAGCACAGGCAGCACAGCAAGCACAGGCAGCAAGCACAGGCAGCAAGCAAAGGCAGCACAGCAAACACAGGCAGCACAGCAAGCACAGGCAGCACAGCAGCACAGGCAGCACAGCAAGCACAGGCAGCAAGCACAGGCAGCAAGCAAAGGCAGCACAGCAAACACAGGCAGCACAGCAGCACTGGCAGCACAGCAAGCACAGGCAGCAAGCACAGGCAGCACAGCAAGCACAGGCAGCAACCACAGGCAGCACAGCAACCACAGGCAGCAAGCACAGGCAGCACAGCAAGCACAGGCAGCACAGCAAGCACAGGCAGCACAGCAAGCACAGGCAACAAGCACAGGCAACACAGCAAGCACAGGCAGCAAGCACAGGCAGCACAGCAAGCACAGGCAGCACAGCAACCACAGGCAGCAAGCACAGGCAGCACAGGCAGCACAGCACAGGCAGGACAGCAAGCACAGGCAACACAGCAAGCACAGTCAGCAAGCACAGGCAGCAAGCACAGGCAGCAAGCACAGGCAGCACAGCAAGCACAGGCAGCACAGCACAGGCAGCACAGCAAGCACAGGCAGCAAGCACAGGCAGCACAGCAAGCACAGGCATGTTAGAAACCCGCAAAATAGCTCGACGAGATGTGTTGGTTTTTTAGCGATTCTTGGGGAAGTGCAGAGGGATCAAGCTCCGTCCTCTTTCCAACAGGCAAAGCCTGCTCCGATCTTCGGCGAGATTCACTCTCGCATTTGTTTACAATGCTTACTCTTACTGAGACGCAGGTCAATGCACCGGCCGCCGAGGTAAACATATGATCCGCGAATCAAGGCGCCTCCAAAAACAGGTGACACAGCAACGCACTGTCGTGTGCAACTGTCGAATTACCGCGTGTAACGGGCGAAATCAAATGCATCGCTAACAGGCAGCACAGCAAGCACAGGCAGCACAGCAAGCACAGGCAGCAAGCACAGGCAGCACAGCGAGCACAATCAGCAAGCACAGGCAGCACAGGCAGCAAGCACAGGCAGCACAGCAAGCACAGGCAGCACACCAAGCACAGGCAGCAAGCACAGGCAGCACAGCAAGCACAGGCAGCAAGCACAGGCAGCACAGCAAGCACAGGCAGCAAGCACAGGCAGCACAGCAAGCACAATCAGCAAGCACAGGCAGCACAGCAAGCACAGGCAGCAAGCACAGGCAGCACAGCAACCACAGGCAGCAAGCACAGGCAGCACAGCAAGCACAGGCAGCAAGCACAGGCAGCACAGCAACCACAGGCAGCAAGCACAGGCAGCACAGCAAGCACAGGCAGCACAGCAAACACAGGCAGCAAAGCAAGCACAGGCAGCACAGCACAGGCAGCACAGCAAGCACAGGCAACACAGCAAGCACAGGCAGCACAGCAAGCACAGGCAGCACAGCACGGGCAGCACAGCAAGCACAGGCAACACAGCAAGCACTGGCAGCAAGCACAGGCAGCACAGCAAACACAGGCAGCAAGCACAGGCAGAAAGCACAGGCAGCACAGCAAGCACAGGCAGCAAGCACAGCAAGCACAGGCAGCACAGGCAGCACAGGCAGCAAGCACAGCAAGCACAGGCAGCACAGCAAGCACAGGCAGCAAGCACATGCAGCACAGCAAACACAGGCAGCACAGCAAGCACCGGCAGCACAGCAAGCACAGGCAGCAAGCACAGGCATGTTAGAAACCCGCAAAATAGCTCCACGAGATATGTTGGTTTTAGCGATTCTGGGGGAAGTGCAGAGGGTTCAAGCTCCGTCCTCGTTCCAACAGGCAAAGCCTGCTCCGATCTTCGGCGAGATTCACTCTCGCATTTGTTTACAATGCTTACTCTTACTGAGACGCAGGTCAATGCACCGGCCGCCGAGGTAAACATATGATCCGCGAATCAAGGCGCCTCCAAAAACAGGTGACACAGCAACGCACTGTCGTGTGCAACTGTCGAATTACCGCGTGTAACGGGCGAAATCAAATGCATCGCTAACAGGCAGCACAGCAAGCACAGGCAGCACAGCAAGCACAGGCAGCAAGCACAGGCAGCACAGCGAGCACAATCAGCAAGCACAGGCAGCACAGGCAGCAAGCACAGGCAGCACAGCAAGCACAGGCAGCACACCAAGCACAGGCAGCAAGCACAGGCAGCACAGCAAGCACAGGCAGCAAGCACAGGCAGCACAGCAAGCACAGGCAGCACAGCAAACACAGGCAGCACAGCAAGCACAGGCAGCACAGCACAGGCAGCACAGCAAGCACAGGCAGCAAGCACAGGCAGCACAGCAAGCACAGGCAGCAAGCACAGGCAGCACAGCAAGCACAGGCATAAAGCACAGGCAGCACAGCAAGCACAGGCAGCAACCACAGGCAGCACAGCAACCACAGGCAGCACAGCAACCACAGGCAGCAAGCACAGGCAGCACAGCAAGCACAGGCAGCAAGCAGAGGCAGCAAGCACAGGCAGCAAGCACAGCAAGCACAGGCAGCACAGCAAACACAGGCAGCACAGCAAGCACAGGCAGCACAGCAGCACAGGCAGCACAGCAAGCACAGGCAGCAAGCACAGGCAGCAAGCAAAGGCAGCACAGCAAACACAGGCAGCACAGCAAGCACAGGCAGCACAGCAGCACAGGCAGCACAGCAAGCACAGGCAGCAAGCACAGGCAGCAAGCAAAGGCAGCACAGCAAACACAGGCAGCACAGCAGCACAGGCAGCACAGCAAGCACAGGCAGCAAGCACAGGCAGCACAGCAAGCACAGGCAGCAACCACAGGCAGCACAGCAACCACAGGCAGCAAGCACAGGCAGCACAGCAAGCACAGGCAGCACAGCAAGCACAGGCAACAAGCACAGGCAACACAGCAAGCACAGGCAGCAAGCACAGGCAGCACAGCAAGCACAGGCAGCAAGCACAGGCAGCACAGCAACCACAGGCAGCAAGCACAGGCAGCACAGCAAGCACAGGCAGCACAGCACAGGCAGGACAGCAAGCACAGGCAACACAGCAAGCACAGTCAGCAAGCACAGGCAGCAAGCACAGGCAGCAAGCACAGGCAGCACAGCAAGCACAGGCAGCACAGCACAGGCAGCACAGCAAGCACAGGCAGCAAGCACAGGCAGCACAGCAAGCACAGGCATGTTAGAAACCCGCAAAATAGCTCGACGAGATGTGTTGGTTTTTTAGCGATTCTTGGGGAAGTGCAGAGGGATCAAGCTCCGTCCTCTTTCCAACAGGCAAAGCCTGGTCCGATCTTCGGCGAGATTCACTCTCGCATTTGTTTACAATGCTTACTCTTACTGAGACGCAGGTCAATGCACCGGCCGCCGAGGTAAACATATGATCCGCGAATCAAGGCGCCTCCAAAAACAGGTGACACAGCAACGCACTGTCGTGTGCAACTGTCGAATTACCGCGTGTTACGGGCGAAATCAAATGCATCGCTAACAGGCTGCACAGCAAGCACAGGCAGCAAGCACAGGCAGCACAGCAAGCACAGGCAGCAACCACAGGCAGCACAGCAACCACAGGCAGCAAGCACAGGCAGCACAGCAAACACAGGCAGCAAAGCAAGCACAGGCAGCAAGCACAGGCAGCACAGCAAGCACAGGCAGCACAGCAAGCACAGGCAGCACAGCAAGCACAGGCAACAAGCACAGGCAGCACAGCAAGCACAGGCAGCAAGCACAGGCAGCACAGCAAGCACAGGCAGCAAGCACAGGCAGCACAGCAAGCACAGGCAGCACAGCAAGCACAGGCAGCAAGCACAGGCAGCACAGCAAGCACAGGCAGCAAGCACAGGCAGCACAGCAACCACAGGCAGCAAGCACAGGCAGCACAGCAAGCACAGGCAGCACAGCAAACACAGGCAGCAAAGCAAGCACAGGCAGCACAGCACAGGCAGCACAGCAAGCACTGGCAGCAAGCACAGGCAGCACAGCAAACACAGGCAGCAAGCACAGGCAGAAAGCACAGGCAGCACAGCAAGCACAGGCAGCAAGCACAGCAAGCACAGGCAGCACAGCAAGCACAGGCAGCAAGCACATGCAGCACAGCAAACACAGGCAGCACAGCAAGCACAGGCAGCACAGCAAGCACCGGCAGCACAGGCAGCACAGCAAGCACCGGCAGCACAGCAAGCACAGGCAGCAAGCACAGGCATGTTAGAAACCCGCAAAATAGCTCCACGAGATATGTTGGTTTTAGCGATTCTGGGGGAAGTGCAGAGGGTTCAAGCTCCGTCCTCGTTCCAACAGGCAAAGCATGCTCCGATCTTCGGCGAGATTCACTCTCGCATTTGTTTACAATGCTTACTCTTACTGAGACGCAGGTCAATGCACCGGCCGCCGAGGTAAACATATGATCCGCGAATCAAGGCGCCTCCAAAAACAGGTGACACAGCAACGCACTGTCGTGTGCAACTGTCGAATTACCGCGTGTAACGGGCGAAATCAAATGCATCGCTAACAGGCAGCACAGCAAGCACAGGCAGCACAGCAAGCACAGGCAGCACAGCACAGGCAGCACAGCAAGCACAGGCAGCAAGCACAGGCAGCAAGCACAGGCAGCACAGCAAGCATAGGCAGCATAGCAAGTACAGCAAGCACAGGCAGCAAGCACAGGCAGCACAGCAAACACAGGCAGCACAGCAAGCACAGGCAGCACAGCAAACACAGGCAGCACAGCAAGCACAGGCAGCAAGCACAGGCAGCAAGCACAGGCAGCACAGCAAGCACAGGCAGCAAGCACAGGCAGCACAGCAAGCACAGTTAGCACAGCAAGCACAGGCAGCACAGGAAGCACAGGCAGCAAGCACAGGCAGCACAGCAAACACAGGCAGCACAGCAAGCACAGGCAGCACAGCAGCACAGGCAGCACAGCAAGCACAGGCAGCAAGCACAGGCAGCAAGCAAAGGCAGCACAGCAAACACAGGCAGCACAGCAAGCACAGGCAGCACAGCAAGCACAGGCAGCAAGCACAGGCAGCACAGCAAACACAGGCAGCAAGCACAGGCAGCACAGGCAGCAAGCACAGCAAGCACAGGCAGCACAGCAAACACAGGCAGCACAGCAAGCACAGGCAGCACAGCAAACACAGGCAGCACAGCAAGCACAGGCAGCAAGCACAGGCAGCAAGCACAGGCAGCACAGCAAGCACAGGCAGCAAGCACAGGCAGCACAGCAACCACAGGCAGCAAGCACAGGCAGCACAGCAAGCACAGGCAGCACAGCAAACACAGGCAGCACAGCAAGCACAGGCAGCACAGCACAGGCAGCACAGCAAGCACAGGCAGCAAGCACAGGCAGCACAGCAAGCACAGGCAGCACAGCAAGCACAGGCATAAAGCACAGGCAGCACAGCAAGCACAGGCAGCAACCACAGGCAGCACAGCAACCACAGGCAGCAAGCACAGGCAGCACAGCAAGCACAGGCAGCAAGCACAGGCAGCAAGCACAGGCAGCAAGCACAGCAAGCACAGGCAGCACAGCAAACACAGGCAGCACAGCAAGCACAGGCAGCACAGCAGCACAGGCAGCACAGCAAGCACAGGCAGCAAGCACAGGCAGCAAGCAAAGGCAGCACAGCAAACACAGGCAGCACAGCAAGCACAGGCAGCACAGCAGCACAGGCAGCACAGCAAGCACAGGCAGCAAGCACAGGCAGCAAGCAAAGGCAGCACAGCAAACACAGGCAGCACAGCAGCACTGGCAGCACAGCAAGCACAGGCAGCAAGCACAGGCAGCACAGCAAGCACAGGCAGCAACCACAGGCAGCACAGCAACCACAGGCAGCAAGCACAGGCAGCACAGCAAGCACAGGCAGCACAGCAAGCACAGGCAGCACAGCAAGCACAGGCAACAAGCACAGGCAACACAGCAAGCACAGGCAGCAAGCACAGGCAGCACAGCAAGCACAGGCAGCACAGCAACCACAGGCAGCAAGCACAGGCAGCACAGGCAGCACAGCACAGGCAGGACAGCAAGCACAGGCAACACAGCAAGCACAGTCAGCAAGCACAGGCAGCAAGCACAGGCAGCAAGCACAGGCAGCACAGCAAGCACAGGCAGCACAGCACAGGCAGCACAGCAAGCACAGGCAGCAAGCACAGGCAGCACAGCAAGCACAGGCATGTTAGAAACCCGCAAAATAGCTCGACGAGATGTGTTGGTTTTTTAGCGATTCTTGGGGAAGTGCAGAGGGATCAAGCTCCGTCCTCTTTCCAACAGGCAAAGCCTGCTCCGATCTTCGGCGAGATTCACTCTCGCATTTGTTTACAATGCTTACTCTTACTGAGACGCAGGTCAATGCACCGGCCGCCGAGGTAAACATATGATCCGCGAATCAAGGCGCCTCCAAAAACAGGTGACACAGCAACGCACTGTCGTGTGCAACTGTCGAATTACCGCGTGTTACGGGCGAAATCAAATGCATCGCTAACAGGCTGCACAGCAAGCACAGGCAGCAAGCACAGGCAGCACAGCAAGCACAATCAGCAAGCACAGGCAGCACAGCAAGCACAGGCAGCAAGCACAGGCAGCACAGCAAGCACAGGCAGCACAGCAAGCACAGGCAGCAAGCACAGGCAGCACAGCAACCACAGGCAGCAAGCACAGGCAGCACAGCAAGCACAGGCAGCACAGCAAACACAGGCAGCAAAGCAAGCACAGGCAGCACAGCACAGGCAGCACAGCAAGCACAGGCAACACAGCAAGCACAGGCAGCACAGCAAGCACAGGCAGCACAGCACGGGCAGCACAGCAAGCACAGGCAACACAGCAAGCACTGGCAGCAAGCACAGGCAGCACAGCAAACACAGGCAGCAAGCACAGGCAGAAAGCACAGGCAGCACAGCAAGCACAGGCAGCAAGCACAGCAAGCACAGGCAGCACAGCAAGCACAGGCAGCAAGCACAGGCAGCACAGCAAGCACAGGCAGCAAGCACAGGCAGCAAGCACAGGCAGCACAGCAAGCTCAGGCAGCATAGCAAGTACAGCAAGCACAGGCAGCAAGCACAGGCAGCACAGCAAACACAGGCAGCACAGCAAGCACAGGCAGCACAGCAGCACAGGCAGCACATCAAGCACAGGCAGCACAGCAAGCACAGGCAGCACAGCACAGGCAGCACAGCAAACACAGGCAGCACAGCAAGCACAGGCAGCACAGCAAGCACAGGCAGCAAGCACAGGCAGCAAGCAAAGGCAGCACAGCAAACACAGGCAGCACAGCAGCACAGGCAGCACCGCAAGCACAGGCAGCACAGGAAGGACAGGCAGCAAGCACAGGCAGCACAGCAAACACAGGCAGCAAGCACAGGCAGCACAGCAAGCACAGGCAGCAAGCACAGGCAGCAAGCACAGGCAGCACAGCAAACAGAGGCAGCACAGCAAACACAGGCAGCAAGCACAGCAAACACAGGCAGCAAGCACAGGCAGCACAGCAAGCACAGGCAACACAGCAAGCACAGGCAGCAAGCACAGGCAGCAAGCACAGGCAGCACAGCAAACACAGGCAGCACAGCAAACACAGGCAGCACAGCACAGGCAGCACAGCAAACACAGGAAGCACAGCAGCACAGGCAGCAAGCACAGGCAGCAAGCACAGGCAGCACAGCAAGCACAGGCAGCAAGCACAGGCAGCACAGCAGGCACAGGCAGCAAGCACAGGCAGCACAGCAAGCACAGGCAGCACAGCACAGGCAGCACAGCAAGCAAAGGCAGCAAGCACAGGCAGCACAGGCAGCACAGCAAGCACAGGCAGCAAGCACAGGCAGCACAGCACAGGCAGCACAGCAAACACAGGCAGCAAGCAGCACAGGCAGCACATCAAGCACAGGCAGCAAGCACAGGCAGCAAGCAAAGGCAGCACAGCAAACACAGGCAGCACAGCAGCACAGGCAGCACAGCAGCACAGGCAGCACAGCAAGCACAGGCAGCACAGGAAGGACAGGCAGCAAGCACAGGCAGCACAGCAAGTACAGGCAGCAAGCACAGGCAGCACAGCAAACAGAGGCAGCACAGCAAGCACAGGCAGCAAGCACAGGCAGCACAGGCAGCACAGCACAGGCAGGACAGCAAGCACAGGCAACACAGCAAGCACAGTCAGCAAGCACAGGCAGCAAGCACAGGCAGCACAGCAAGCACAGGCAGCAAGCACAGGCAACACAGCAAGCACAGGCAGCACAGCAAGCACAGGCAGCAAGCACAGGCAGCACAGCAAGCACAGGCAGCAAGCACAGGCAGCACAGCAAGCACAGGCAGCAAGCACAGGCAGCACAGCAAGCAAAGGCAGCACAGCAAACACAGGCAGCACAGCAAGCACAGGCAGCACAGCAGCACAGGCAGCACAGCACAGGCAGCACAGCAAACACAGGCAGCACAGCAAGCACAGGCAGCACAGCAAGCACAGGCAGCAAGCACAGGCAGCAAGCAAAGGCAGCACAGCAAACACAGGCAGCACAGCAGCACAGGCAGCACAGCAAGCACAGGCAGCACAGGAAGGACAGGCAGCAAGCATAGGCAGCACAGCAAACACAGGCAGCAAGCACAGGCAGCACAGCAAGCACAGGCAACAAGCACAGGCAGCAAGCACAGGCAGCACAGCAAACAGAGGCAGCACAGCAAACACAGGCAGCAAGCACAGCAAACACAGGCAGCAAGCACAGGCAGCACAGCAAGCACAGGCAACACAGCAAGCACAGGCAGCAAGCACAGGCAGCAAGCACAGGCAGCACAGCAAACACAGGCAGCACAGCACAGGCAGCACAGCAAACACAGGCAGCACAGCAGCACAGGCAGCAAGCACAGGCAGCAAGCACAGGCAGCACAGCAAGCACAGGCAGCAAGCACAGGCAGCACAGCAGGCACAGGCAGCAAGCACAGGCAGCACAGCAAGCACAGGCAGCAAGCACAGGCAGCACATCAAGCACAGGCAGCAAGCACAGGCAGCACAGCAAGCACAGGCAGCACAGCAAGCACAAGCAGCAAGCACAGGCATGTTAGAAACCCGCAAAATAGCTCGACGTGATGTGTTCGTTTTAGCGATTCTGGGGGAAGTGCAGAGGGGCAAGCTCCGTCCTCTTTCCAACAGGCAAAGCCTGCTCCGATCTTCGGCGAGATTCACTCTCGCATTTGTTTACAATGCTTACTCTTACTGAGACGCAGGTCAATGCACCGGCCGCCGAGGTAAACATATGATCCGCGACTCTCGGCGCCTCCGAAAACAGGTGACATAGCAACGCACTGTCGTGTGCAACTGTCGAATTACCGCGTGTTATGGCCGAAATCAAATGCATCGCTAACAGGCAGCACAGCAAGCACAGGCAGAAAGCACAGGCAGCACAGTAAGCAGAGGCAGCAAGCACAGGCAGCACAGCAAGCACAGGCAGCACAGCAAGCACAGGCAATAAGCAAAGGCAGCACAGCAAGCACAGGCAGCACAGCAAACACAGGCAGCACAGGCAGCACAGCAAGGACAGGCAGCAAGCACAGGCAGCACAGCAAACACAGGCAGCACAGCACAGGCAGGACAGCAAGCACAGGCAACAAGCAAAGGCAGCACAGCAAGCACAGGCAGCACAGCAAACACAGGCAGCACAGGCAGCACAGCAAGCACAGGCAGCAAGCACAGGCAGCACAGCAAGCACAGGCAGCACAGCAAGCACAGGCAGCACAGCAAGCACAGGCAGCACAGCAAACACAGGCAGCACAGCAAGCACAGGCAGCAAGCACAGGCAGCACAGCAAGCACAGGCAGCATAGCAAGTACAGCAAGCACAGGCAGCAAGCACAGGCAGCACAGCAAGCACAGGCTGCAAGCACAGGCAGCACAGCAAGGACAGGCAGCACAGCAAGCACAGGCGGCACAGCAAGCACAGGCAGCAAGCACAGGCAGCACAGCAAACACAGGCAGCACAGCAAGCACAGGCAGCACAGCAGCACAGGCAGCACATCAAGCACAGGCAGTAAGCACAGGCAGCACAGCAAACACAGGCAGCACAGCAAGCACAGGCAGCACAGCACAGGTAGCACAGCAAACACAGGCAGCACAGCAAGCACAGGCAGCACAGCAAGCACAGGCAGCACAGCAAGCACAGGCAGCACAGCAAGCACAGGCAGCAAGCACAGGCAGCACAGCAAGCACAGGCAGCAAGCACAGGTAGCACAGCAAGCACAGGCAGCACAGCAAGCACAGGCAGCAAGCACAGGCAGCACAGCAAACAGAGGCAGCACAGCAAGCACAGGCAGCAAGCACAGGCAGCACAGCACAGGCAGCACAGCACAGGCAGGACAGCAAGCACAGGCAGCACAGCAAGCACAGGCAGCACAGCAAGGACAGGCAGCAAGCACAGGCAGCAAGCACAGGCAGTACAGCAAACACAGGCAGCACAGCAAACACAGGCAGCAAGCACAGGCAGCACAGCAAGCACAGGCAACACAGCAAGCACAGGCAGCAAGCACAGGCAGCAAGCACAGGCAGCAAGCACAGGCAGCACAGCAAACACAGGCAGCAAGCACCGGCAGCACAGCAAACACAGGCAGCACAGCACAGGCAGCACAGCAAGCACAGGCAGCAAGCACAGGCAGCAAGCACAGGCAGCACAGCAAGCACAGGCAGCATAGCAAGTACAGCAAGCACAGGCAGCAAGCACAGGCAGCACAGCAAACACAGGCAGCACAGCAAGCACAGGCAGCACAGGCAGCACATCAAGCACAGGCAGCAAGCACAGGCAGCAAGCAAAGGCAGCACAGCAAACACAGGCAGCACAGCAGCACAGGCAGCACAGCAAGCACAGGCAGCACAGGAAGGACAGGCAGCAAGCACAGGCAGCACAGCAAGTACAGGCAGCAAGCACAGGCAGCACAGCAAACAGAGGCAGCACAGCAAGCACAGGCAGCAAGCACAGGCAGCACAGGCAGCACAGCACAGGCAGGACAGCAAGCACAGGCAACACAGCAAGCACAGGCAGCAAGCACAGGCAGCACAGCAAACACAGGCAGCACAGCAAACACAGGCAGCAAGCACAGGCAGCACAGCAAGCACAGGCAACACAGCAAGCACAGGCAGCAAGCACAGGCAGCACAGCAAACACAGGCAGCACAGCAAACACAGGCAGCACAGCACAGGCAGCACAGCAAACACAGGCAGCACAGCAGCACAGGCAGCAAGCACAGGCAGCAAGCACAGGCAGCAAGCACAGGCAGCACAGCAAGCACAGGCAGCAAGCACAGGCAGCACAGCAGGCACAGGCAGCAAGCACAGGCAGCACAGCAAGCACAGGCAGCACAGCACAGGCAGCACAGCAAGCACAGGCAGCAAGCACAGGCAGCACAGGCAGCACAGCAAGCACAGGCAGCACAGCAAGCACAGGCAGCAAGCACAGGCAGCACAGCACAGGCAGCACAGCAAGCACAGGCAGCAAGCACAGGCAGCACAGGCAGCACAGCATGCACAGGCAGCAAGCACAGGCAGCACAGCAAACACAGGCAGCAAGCACAAGCAGCACAGCAAGCACAGGCAGCAAGCACGGGCAGCAGAGCAAGCACAGGCAGCAAGCACAGGCAGCACAGCAAGCACAGGCAGCAAGCACAGGCAGCACAGCAAGCACAGGCAGCAAGCACAGGCAACACAGCAAGCACAGGCAGCACAGCAAGCACAGGCAGCAAGCACAGGCATGTTAGAAACCCGCAAAATAGCTCGACGTGATGTGTTCGTTTTAGCGATTCTGGGAGAAGTGCAGAGGGGTCAAGCTCGGTCCTCTTTCCAACAGGCAAAGCCTGCTCCGATCTTCGGCGAGATTCACTCTCGCATTTGTTTACAATGCTTACTCTTACTGAGACGCAGGTCAAAGCACCGGCCGCCGAGGTAAACATATGATCCGCGACTCTCGGCGCCTCCAAAAACAGGTGACACAGCAACGCACTGTCGTGTGCAACTGTCGAATTACCGCGTGTTATGGGCGAAATCAAATGCATCGCTAACAGGCAGCACAGCAAGCACAGGCAGAAAGCACAGGCAGCACAGCAAGCACAGGCAGCAAGCACAGGCAGCACAGCAAGCACAGGCAGCAAGCACAGGCAGCACAGCAAGCACAGGCAGCACAGCAAACACAGGCAGCACAGCAAGCACAGGCAGCACAGCAAGGACAGGCAGCACAGCAAGCACAGGCAGCAAGCACAGGCAGCACAGCAGGCACAGGCAGCAAGCACAGGCAGCACAGCAAACACAGGCAGCACAGCAAGCACAGGCAGCACAGCACAGGTAGCACAGCAAGCACAGGCAGCACAGCACAGGCAGCACAGCAAGCACAGGCAGCACAGCAAGCACAGGCAGCAAGCACAGGCAGCACAGCAAGCACAGGCAGCAAGCACAGGTAGCACAGCAAGCACAGGCAGCAAGCACAGGCAGCACAGCAAGCACAGGCAGCACAGCAAGCACAGGCAGCAAGCACAGGCAACACAGCAAGCACAGGCAGCAAGCACAGGCAGCACAGCAAGCACAGGCAGCAAACACAGGCAGCACAGCAAGCACAGGCATGTTAGAAACCCGCAAAATAGCTCGACGAGATGTGTTCGTTTTTTAGCGATTCTTGGGGAAGTGCAGAGGAGTCAAGCTCCGTCCTCTTTCCAACAGGCAAAGCCTGCTCCGATTTTCGGCGAGATTCACTCTCACATTTGTTTACAATGCTTAATCTTACTGAGACGCAGGTCAATGCACCGGCCGCCGAGGTAAACATATGATCCGCGACTCTCGGCGCCTCCCAAAACAGGTGACACAGCAACGCACTGTCGTGTGCCACTGTCGAATTACCGCGTGTTATGGGCGAAATCAAATGCATCGCTATCAGGCAGCACAGCAAGCACAGGCAGCAAGCACAGGCAGCAAGCACAGGCAGCACAGCAAGCACAGGCAGCAAGCACAGGCAGCACAGCAGCACAGGCAGCAAGCACAGGCAGCACAGCAAGCACAGGCAGCAAGCACAGGCAGCAAGCACAGGCAGCACAGCAAACACAGGCAGCACAGCAAGCACAGGCAGCACAGCAGCACAGGCAGCAAGCTCAGGCAGCACAGCAAGCACAGGCAGCAAGCACAGGCAGCACAGCAAACACAGGCAGCACAGGCAGCACAGCAGCACAGGCAGCTAGCACAGGCAGCACAGCAAGCACAGGCAGCAAGCACAGGCAGCACAGCAAGCACAGGCAGCAAGCACAGGCAGCACAGCAAGCACAGGCAGCAGGCACAGGCAGCACAGGCAGCACAGCAAGCACAGGCAGCACAGTAGCACAGGCAGCACAGCAAGCACAGGCAGCAAGCACAGGCAGCACAGCAAACACAGGCAGCACAGGCAGCACAGCAGCACAGGCAGCAAGCACAGGCAGCACAGAAAGCACAGGCAGCAAGCACAGGCAGCATAGCAAGCACAGGCAGCACAGCAAGCACAAGCAGCAGACACAGGCAGCACAGGCAGCACAGCAAGCACAGGCAGCACAGGCATGTTAGAAACCCGCAAAATAGCTCGACGAGATGTGTTCGTTTTTTAGCGATTCTTGGGGAAGTGCAGAGGAGTGAAGCTCCGTCCTCTTTCCAACAGGCAAAGCCTGCTCCGATTTTCGGCGAGATTCACTCTCACATTTGTTTACAATGCTTACTCTTACTGAGACGCAGGTCAATGCACCGGCCGCCGAGGTAAACATATGATCCGCGACTCTCGGCGCCTCCAAAAACAGGTGACACAGCAACGCACTGTCGTGTGCCACTGTCGAATTACCGCGTGTTATGGGCGAAATCAAATGCATCGCTAACAGGCAACACAGCAAGCACAGGCAGCATGCACAGGCAGCAAGCCCAGGCAGCACAGCAAGCACAGGCAGCAAGCACAGGCAGCACAGCAAGCACAGGCAGCACAGCAAGCACAAGCAGCAAGCACAGGCAGCAAGCACAGGCAGCACAGCAAACACAGGCAGCACAGCAAGCACAGGCAGCACAGCAGCACAGGCAGCAAGCACAGGCAGCACAGCAAGCACAGGCAGCAAGCACAGGCAGCACAGCAAACACAGGCAGCACAGGCAGCACAGCAGCACAGGCAGCAAGCACAGGCAGCACAGCAAGCACAGGCAGCAAGCACAGGCAGCACAGCAAGCACAGGCAGCAGGCACAGGCAGCACAGGCAGCACAGCAAGCACACTCATCACAGCAGCACAGGCAGCAAGCACAGGCAGCACAGCAAGCACAGGCAGCACAGCAAGCACAGGCAGCAAGCACAGGCAGCACAGCAAGCACAGGCAGCACAGCAAGCACAAGCAGCAGGCACAGGCAGCACAGGCAGCACAGCAAGCACAGGCAGCAAGCACAGGCATGTTAGAAACCCGCAAAATAGCTCGACGAGATGTGTTCGTTTTTTTAGCGGTTCTTGAGGAAGTGCAGAGGAGTGAAGCTCCGTCCTCTTTCCAACAGGCAAAGGCTGCTCCGATTTTCGGCGAGATTCACTCTCACATTTGTTTACAATGCTTACTCTTACTGAGACGCAGGTCAATGCAGCGGCCGCCGAGGTAAACATATGATCCGCGACTCTCGGCGCCTCCAAAAACAGGTGACACAGCAACGCACTGTCGTGTGCCACTGTCGAATTACCGCGTGTTATGGGCGAAATCAAATGCATCGCTAACAGGCAACACAGCAAGCACAGGCAGCAGCAACAGGCAGCAAGCCCAGGCAGCACAGCAAGCACAGGCAGGAAGCACAGGCAGCACAGCAAGCACAGGCAGCACAGCAAGCACAGGCAGCAAGCACAGGCAGCACAGCAAGCACAGGCAGCAAGCACAGGCAGCACAGCAAGCGCAGGCAGCAAACACAGGTAGCACAGCAAGCACAGGCAGCACAGCAAGCACAGGTAGCACAGCAAGCACAGGCATGTTAGAAACCCGCAAAATAGCTCGACGAGATGTGTTCGTTTTTTAGCGATTCTTGGGGAAATGCAGAGGAGCCAAGCTCCGTCCTCTTTCCAACAGGCAAAGCCTGCTCCGATTTTCGGCGAGATTCACTCTCACATTTGTTTACAATGCTTACTCTTACTGAGACGCAGGTCAATGCACCGGCCGCCGAGGTAAACATATGATCCGCGACTCTCGCCGCCTCCCAAAACAGGTGACACAGCAACGCACTGTCGTGTGCCACTGTCGAATTACCGCGTGTTATGGGCGAAATCAAATGCATCGCTAACAGGCAACACAGCAAGCACAGGCAGCAAGCCCAGGCAGCACAGCAAGCACAGGCAGCAAGCACAGGCAGCACAGCAAGCACAGGCAGCAGGCACAGGCAGCACAGGCAGCACAGCAAGCACAGGCAGCAAGCACAGGCAGCACAGCAAGCACAGGCAGCAAGCACAGGCAGCACAGCAAGCACAGGCAGCAAACACAGGCAGCACAGCAAGCACAGGCAGCACAGGTAGCACAGCAAGCACAGGCATGTTAGAAACCCGCAAAATAGCTCGACGAGATGTGTTCGTTTTTTAGCGATTCTTGGGGAAATGCAGAGGAGTCAAGCTCCGTCCTCTTTCCAACAGGCAAAGCCTGCTCCGATTTTCGGCGAGATTCACTCTCACATTTGTTTACAATGCTTACTCTTACTGAGACGCAGGTCAATGCAGCGGCCGCCGAGGTAAACATATGATCCGCGACTCTCGGCGCCTCCCAAAACAGGTGACACAGCAACGCACTGTCGTGTGCCACTGTCGAATTACCGCGTGTTATGGGCGAAATCAAATGCATCGCTAACAGGCAGCACAGCAAACACAGGCAGCAAGCACAGGCAGCAAACCCAGGCAGCACAGCAAGCACAGGCAGCAAGCACAGGTAGCACAGCAAGCACAGGCAGCAAGCACAGGCAGCACAGCAAACACAGGCAGCACACCAAGCACAGGCAGCACAGCAGCACAGGCAGCAAGCACAGGCAGCACAGCAAGCACAGGCAGCAAGCACAGGCAGCACAGCAAACACAGGCAGCACAGCAAGCACAGGCAGCAAGCACAGACAGCACAGCAAGCACAGGCAGCACAGCAAGGACAGGCAGCACAGCAAGCACAGGCAGCAAGCACAGGCAGCACAGCAAGCACAGGCAGCAAGCACAGGCAGCACAGCAACCACAGGCAGCAAGCACAGGCAGCACAGCAAGCACAGGCAGCAAGGACAGGCAGCACAGCAAGCACAGGCAGCAAGCACAGGCGGCACAGCAAGCACAGGCAGCACAGCAAGTACAGGCAGCAAGCACAGGCAGCACAGCAAGCACAGGCAGCAACCACAGGCAGCACAGCAACCACAGGCAGCAAGCACAGGCAGCACAGCAAGCACAGGCAGCACAGCAAGCACAGGCAGCAAGCACAGGCAGCACAGCAAGCACAGGCAGAAAGCACAGGCAGCACAGCAAACACAGGCAGCACAGCAGCACAGGCAGCAAGCGCAGGCAGCACAGCAAGCACAGGCAGCAAGGACAGGCAGCACAGCAAGCACAGGCAGCAAGCACAGACAGCACAGCAAGCACAGGCAGCAAGCACAGGCAGCACAGCAAGCACAGGCAGCAAGCACAGGCAGCACAGCAAGCACAGGCAGCACAGCAAGCACAGGCAGCAAGCACAGACAGCACAGCAAGCACAGGCAGCACAGCAAGGACAGGCAGCACAGCAAGCACAGGCAGCAAGCACAGGCAGCACAGCAAGCACAGGCAGCAAGCACTGGCAGCACAGCAACCACAGGCAGCAAGCACAGGCAGCACAGCAAGCACAGGCAGCACAGCAAGCACAGGCAGCAAGCACAGGCAGCACAGCAAGCACAGGCAGAAAGCACAGGCAGCACAGCAAGCACAGGCAGCAAGCACAGGCAGCACAGCAAGCACAGGCAGCACAGCAAGCACAGGCAGCAAGCACAGACAGCACAGCAAGCACAGGCAGCACAGCACAGGCAGCACAGCAAGCACAGGCAGCAAGCACAGGCAGCACAGCAAGCACAGGCAGCACAGCAAGCACAGGCATAAAGCACAGGCAGCACAGCAAGCACAGGCAGCAACCACAGGCAGCACAGCAACCACAGGCAGCAAGCACAGGCAGCACAGCAAGCACAGGCAGCAAGCACAGGCAGCAAGCACAGGCAGCAAGCACAGCAAGCACAGGCAGCACAGCAAACACAGGCAGCACAGCAAGCACAGGCAGCACAGCAGCACAGGCAGCACAGCAAGCACAGGCAGCAAGCACAGGCAGCAAGCAAAGGCAGCACAGCAAACACAGGCAGCACAGCAAGCACAGGCAGCACAGCAGCACAGGCAGCACAGCAAGCACAGGCAGCAAGCACAGGCAGCAAGCAAAGGCAGCACAGCAAACACAGGCAGCACAGCAGCACTGGCAGCACAGCAAGCACAGGCAGCAAGCACAGGCAGCACAGCAAGCACAGGCAGCAACCACAGGCAGCACAGCAACCACAGGCAGCAAGCACAGGCAGCACAGCAAGCACAGGCAGCACAGCAAGCACAGGCAGCACAGCAAGCACAGGCAACAAGCACAGGCAACACAGCAAGCACAGGCAGCAAGCACAGGCAGCACAGCAAGCACAGGCAGCACAGCAACCACAGGCAGCAAGCACAGGCAGCACAGGCAGCACAGCACAGGCAGGACAGCAAGCACAGGCAACACAGCAAGCACAGTCAGCAAGCACAGGCAGCAAGCACAGGCAGCAAGCACAGGCAGCACAGCAAGCACAGGCAGCACAGCACAGGCAGCACAGCAAGCACAGGCAGCAAGCACAGGCAGCACAGCAAGCACAGGCATGTTAGAAACCCGCAAAATAGCTCGACGAGATGTGTTGGTTTTTTAGCGATTCTTGGGGAAGTGCAGAGGGATCAAGCTCCGTCCTCTTTCCAACAGGCAAAGCCTGCTCCGATCTTCGGCGAGATTCACTCTCGCATTTGTTTACAATGCTTACTCTTACTGAGACGCAGGTCAATGCACCGGCCGCCGAGGTAAACATATGATCCGCGAATCAAGGCGCCTCCAAAAACAGGTGACACAGCAACGCACTGTCGTGTGCAACTGTCGAATTACCGCGTGTTACGGGCGAAATCAAATGCATCGCTAACAGGCTGCACAGCAAGCACAGGCAGCAAGCACAGGCAGCACAGCAAGCACAATCAGCAAGCACAGGCAGCACAGCAAGCACAGGCAGCAAGCACAGGCAGCACAGCAAGCACAGGCAGCACAGCAAGCACAGGCAGCAAGCACAGGCAGCACAGCAACCACAGGCAGCAAGCACAGGCAGCACAGCAAGCACAGGCAGCACAGCAAACACAGGCAGCAAAGCAAGCACAGGCAGCACAGCACAGGCAGCACAGCAAGCACAGGCAACACAGCAAGCACAGGCAGCACAGCAAGCACAGGCAGCACAGCACGGGCAGCACAGCAAGCACAGGCAACACAGCAAGCACTGGCAGCAAGCACAGGCAGCACAGCAAACACAGGCAGCAAGCACAGGCAGAAAGCACAGGCAGCACAGCAAGCACAGGCAGCAAGCACAGCAAGCACAGGCAGCACAGCAAGCACAGGCAGCAAGCACAGGCAGCACAGCAAGCACAGGCAGCAAGCACAGGCAGCAAGCACAGGCAGCACAGCAAGCTCAGGCAGCATAGCAAGTACAGCAAGCACAGGCAGCAAGCACAGGCAGCACAGCAAACACAGGCAGCACAGCAAGCACAGGCAGCACAGCAGCACAGGCAGCACATCAAGCACAGGCAGCACAGCAAGCACAGGCAGCACAGCACAGGCAGCACAGCAAACACAGGCAGCACAGCAAGCACAGGCAGCACAGCAAGCACAGGCAGCAAGCACAGGCAGCAAGCAAAGGCAGCACAGCAAACACAGGCAGCACAGCAGCACAGGCAGCACCGCAAGCACAGGCAGCACAGGAAGGACAGGCAGCAAGCACAGGCAGCACAGCAAACACAGGCAGCAAGCACAGGCAGCACAGCAAGCACAGGCAGCAAGCACAGGCAGCAAGCACAGGCAGCACAGCAAACAGAGGCAGCACAGCAAACACAGGCAGCAAGCACAGCAAACACAGGCAGCAAGCACAGGCAGCACAGCAAGCACAGGCAACACAGCAAGCACAGGCAGCAAGCACAGGCAGCAAGCACAGGCAGCACAGCAAACACAGGCAGCACAGCAAACACAGGCAGCACAGCACAGGCAGCACAGCAAACACAGGAAGCACAGCAGCACAGGCAGCAAGCACAGGCAGCAAGCACAGGCAGCACAGCAAGCACAGGCAGCAAGCACAGGCAGCACAGCAGGCACAGGCAGCAAGCACAGGCAGCACAGCAAGCACAGGCAGCACAGCACAGGCAGCACAGCAAGCAAAGGCAGCAAGCACAGGCAGCACAGGCAGCACAGCAAGCACAGGCAGCAAGCACAGGCAGCACAGCACAGGCAGCACAGCAAACACAGGCAGCAAGCAGCACAGGCAGCACATCAAGCACAGGCAGCAAGCACAGGCAGCAAGCAAAGGCAGCACAGCAAACACAGGCAGCACAGCAGCACAGGCAGCACAGCAGCACAGGCAGCACAGCAAGCACAGGCAGCACAGGAAGGACAGGCAGCAAGCACAGGCAGCACAGCAAGTACAGGCAGCAAGCACAGGCAGCACAGCAAACAGAGGCAGCACAGCAAGCACAGGCAGCAAGCACAGGCAGCACAGGCAGCACAGCACAGGCAGGACAGCAAGCACAGGCAACACAGCAAGCACAGTCAGCAAGCACAGGCAGCAAGCACAGGCAGCACAGCAAGCACAGGCAGCAAGCACAGGCAACACAGCAAGCACAGGCAGCACAGCAAGCACAGGCAGCAAGCACAGGCAGCACAGCAAGCACAGGCAGCAAGCACAGGCAGCACAGCAAGCACAGGCAGCAAGCACAGGCAGCACAGCAAGCAAAGGCAGCACAGCAAACACAGGCAGCACAGCAAGCACAGGCAGCACAGCAGCACAGGCAGCACAGCACAGGCAGCACAGCAAACACAGGCAGCACAGCAAGCACAGGCAGCACAGCAAGCACAGGCAGCAAGCACAGGCAGCAAGCAAAGGCAGCACAGCAAACACAGGCAGCACAGCAGCACAGGCAGCACAGCAAGCACAGGCAGCACAGGAAGGACAGGCAGCAAGCATAGGCAGCACAGCAAACACAGGCAGCAAGCACAGGCAGCACAGCAAGCACAGGCAACAAGCACAGGCAGCAAGCACAGGCAGCACAGCAAACAGAGGCAGCACAGCAAACACAGGCAGCAAGCACAGCAAACACAGGCAGCAAGCACAGGCAGCACAGCAAGCACAGGCAACACAGCAAGCACAGGCAGCAAGCACAGGCAGCAAGCACAGGCAGCACAGCAAACACAGGCAGCACAGCACAGGCAGCACAGCAAACACAGGCAGCACAGCAGGCACAGGCAGCAAGCACAGGCAGCACAGCAAGCACAGGCAGCAAGCACAGGCAGCACATCAAGCACAGGCAGCAAGCACAGGCAGCACAGCAAGCACAGGCAGCACAGCAAGCACAAGCAGCAAGCACAGGCATGTTAGAAACCCGCAAAATAGCTCGACGTGATGTGTTCGTTTTAGCGATTCTGGGGGAAGTGCAGAGGGGCAAGCTCCGTCCTCTTTCCAACAGGCAAAGCCTGCTCCGATCTTCGGCGAGATTCACTCTCGCATTTGTTTACAATGCTTACTCTTACTGAGACGCAGGTCAATGCACCGGCCGCCGAGGTAAACATATGATCCGCGACTCTCGGCGCCTCCGAAAACAGGTGACATAGCAACGCACTGTCGTGTGCAACTGTCGAATTACCGCGTGTTATGGCCGAAATCAAATGCATCGCTAACAGGCAGCACAGCAAGCACAGGCAGAAAGCACAGGCAGCACAGTAAGCAGAGGCAGCAAGCACAGGCAGCACAGCAAGCACAGGCAGCACAGCAAGCACAGGCAATAAGCAAAGGCAGCACAGCAAGCACAGGCAGCACAGCAAACACAGGCAGCACAGGCAGCACAGCAAGGACAGGCAGCAAGCACAGGCAGCACAGCAAACACAGGCAGCACAGCACAGGCAGGACAGCAAGCACAGGCAACAAGCAAAGGCAGCACAGCGAGCACAGGCAGCACAGCAAACACAGGCAGCACAGGCAGCACAGCAAGCACAGGCAGCAAGCACAGGCAGCACAGCAAGCACAGGCAGCACAGCAAGCACAGGCAGCACAGCAAGCACAGGCAGCACAGCAAACACAGGCAGCACAGCAAGCACAGGCAGCAAGCACAGGCAGCACAGCAAGCACAGGCAGCATAGCAAGTACAGCAAGCACAGGCAGCAAGCACAGGCAGCACAGCAAGCACAGGCTGCAAGCACAGGCAGCACAGCAAGGACAGGCAGCACAGCAAGCACAGGCGGCACAGCAAGCACAGGCAGCAAGCACAGGCAGCACAGCAAACACAGGCAGCACAGCAAGCACAGGCAGCACAGCAGCACAGGCAGCACATCAAGCACAGGCAGTAAGCACAGGCAGCACAGCAAACACAGGCAGCACAGCAAGCACAGGCAGCACAGCACAGGTAGCACAGCAAACACAGGCAGCACAGCAAGCACAGGCAGCACAGCAAGCACAGGCAGCACAGCAAGCACAGGCAGCACAGCAAGCACAGGCAGCAAGCACAGGCAGCACAGCAAGCACAGGCAGCAAGCACAGGTAGCACAGCAAGCACAGGCAGCACAGCAAGCACAGGCAGCAAGCACAGGCAGCACAGCAAACAGAGGCAGCACAGCAAGCACAGGCAGCAAGCACAGGCAGCACAGCACAGGCAGCACAGCACAGGCAGGACAGCAAGCACAGGCAGCACAGCAAGCACAGGCAGCACAGCAAGGACAGGCAGCAAGCACAGGCAGCAAGCACAGGCAGTACAGCAAACACAGGCAGCACAGCAAACACAGGCAGCAAGCACAGGCAGCACAGCAAGCACAGGCAACACAGCAAGCACAGGCAGCAAGCACAGGCAGCAAGCACAGGCAGCAAGCACAGGCAGCACAGCAAACACAGGCAGCAAGCACCGGCAGCACAGCAAACACAGGCAGCACAGCACAGGCAGCACAGCAAGCACAGGCAGCAAGCACAGGCAGCAAGCACAGGCAGCACAGCAAGCACAGGCAGCATAGCAAGTACAGCAAGCACAGGCAGCAAGCACAGGCAGCACAGCAAACACAGGCAGCACAGCAAGCACAGGCAGCACAGGCAGCACATCAAGCACAGGCAGCAAGCACAGGCAGCAAGCAAAGGCAGCACAGCAAACACAGGCAGCACAGCAGCACAGGCAGCACAGCAAGCACAGGCAGCACAGGAAGGACAGGCAGCAAGCACAGGCAGCACAGCAAGTACAGGCAGCAAGCACAGGCAGCACAGCAAACAGAGGCAGCACAGCAAGCACAGGCAGCAAGCACAGGCAGCACAGGCAGCACAGCACAGGCAGGACAGCAAGCACAGGCAACACAGCAAGCACAGGCAGCAAGCACAGGCAGCACAGCAAACACAGGCAGCACAGCAAACACAGGCAGCAAGCACAGGCAGCACAGCAAGCACAGGCAACACAGCAAGCACAGGCAGCAAGCACAGGCAGCACAGCAAACACAGGCAGCACAGCAAACACAGGCAGCACAGCACAGGCAGCACAGCAAACACAGGCAGCACAGCAGCACAGGCAGCAAGCACAGGCAGCAAGCACAGGCAGCAAGCACAGGCAGCACAGCAAGCACAGGCAGCAAGCACAGGCAGCACAGCAGGCACAGGCAGCAAGCACAGGCAGCACAGCAAGCACAGGCAGCACAGCACAGGCAGCACAGCAAGCACAGGCAGCAAGCACAGGCAGCACAGGCAGCACAGCAAGCACAGGCAGCACAGCAAGCACAGGCAGCAAGCACAGGCAGCACAGCACAGGCAGCACAGCAAGCACAGGCAGCAAGCACAGGCAGCACAGGCAGCACAGCATGCACAGGCAGCAAGCACAGGCAGCACAGCAAACACAGGCAGCAAGCACAAGCAGCACAGCAAGCACAGGCAGCAAGCACGGGCAGCAGAGCAAGCACAGGCAGCAAGCACAGGCAGCACAGCAAGCACAGGCAGCAAGCACAGGCAGCACAGCAAGCACAGGCAGCAAGCACAGGCAACACAGCAAGCACAGGCAGCACAGCAAGCACAGGCAGCAAGCACAGGCATGTTAGAAACCCGCAAAATAGCTCGACGTGATGTGTTCGTTTTAGCGATTCTGGGAGAAGTGCAGAGGGGTCAAGCTCGGTCCTCTTTCCAACAGGCAAAGCCTGCTCCGATCTTCGGCGAGATTCACTCTCGCATTTGTTTACAATGCTTACTCTTACTGAGACGCAGGTCAAAGCACCGGCCGCCGAGGTAAACATATGATCCGCGACTCTCGGCGCCTCCAAAAACAGGTGACACAGCAACGCACTGTCGTGTGCAACTGTCGAATTACCGCGTGTTATGGGCGAAATCAAATGCATCGCTAACAGGCAGCACAGCAAGCACAGGCAGAAAGCACAGGCAGCACAGCAAGCACAGGCAGCAAGCACAGGCAGCACAGCAAGCACAGGCAGCAAGCACAGGCAGCACAGCAAGCACAGGCAGCACAGCAAACACAGGCAGCACAGCAAGCACAGGCAGCACAGCAAGGACAGGCAGCACAGCAAGCACAGGCAGCAAGCACAGGCAGCACAGCAGGCACAGGCAGCAAGCACAGGCAGCACAGCAAACACAGGCAGCACAGCAAGCACAGGCAGCACAGCACAGGTAGCACAGCAAGCACAGGCAGCACAGCACAGGCAGCACAGCAAGCACAGGCAGCACAGCAAGCACAGGCAGCAAGCACAGGCAGCACAGCAAGCACAGGCAGCAAGCACAGGTAGCACAGCAAGCACAGGCAGCAAGCACAGGCAGCACAGCAAGCACAGGCAGCACAGCAAGCACAGGCAGCAAGCACAGGCAACACAGCAAGCACAGGCAGCAAGCACAGGCAGCACAGCAAGCACAGGCAGCAAACACAGGCAGCACAGCAAGCACAGGCATGTTAGAAACCCGCAAAATAGCTCGACGAGATGTGTTCGTTTTTTAGCGATTCTTGGGGAAGTGCAGAGGAGTCAAGCTCCGTCCTCTTTCCAACAGGCAAAGCCTGCTCCGATTTTCGGCGAGATTCACTCTCACATTTGTTTACAATGCTTAATCTTACTGAGACGCAGGTCAATGCACCGGCCGCCGAGGTAAACATATGATCCGCGACTCTCGGCGCCTCCCAAAACAGGTGACACAGCAACGCACTGTCGTGTGCCACTGTCGAATTACCGCGTGTTATGGGCGAAATCAAATGCATCGCTATCAGGCAGCACAGCAAGCACAGGCAGCAAGCACAGGCAGCAAGCACAGGCAGCACAGCAAGCACAGGCAGCAAGCACAGGCAGCACAGCAGCACAGGCAGCAAGCACAGGCAGCACAGCAAGCACAGGCAGCAAGCACAGGCAGCAAGCACAGGCAGCACAGCAAACACAGGCAGCACAGCAAGCACAGGCAGCACAGCAGCACAGGCAGCAAGCTCAGGCAGCACAGCAAGCACAGGCAGCAAGCACAGGCAGCACAGCAAACACAGGCAGCACAGGCAGCACAGCAGCACAGGCAGCTAGCACAGGCAGCACAGCAAGCACAGGCAGCAAGCACAGGCAGCACAGCAAGCACAGGCAGCAAGCACAGGCAGCACAGCAAGCACAGGCAGCAGGCACAGGCAGCACAGGCAGCACAGCAAGCACAGGCAGCACAGTAGCACAGGCAGCACAGCAAGCACAGGCAGCAAGCACAGGCAGCACAGCAAACACAGGCAGCACAGGCAGCACAGCAGCACAGGCAGCAAGCACAGGCAGCACAGAAAGCACAGGCAGCAAGCACAGGCAGCATAGCAAGCACAGGCAGCACAGCAAGCACAAGCAGCAGACACAGGCAGCACAGGCAGCACAGCAAGCACAGGCAGCACAGGCATGTTAGAAACCCGCAAAATAGCTCGACGAGATGTGTTCGTTTTTTAGCGATTCTTGGGGAAGTGCAGAGGAGTGAAGCTCCGTCCTCTTTCCAACAGGCAAAGCCTGCTCCGATTTTCGGCGAGATTCACTCTCACATTTGTTTACAATGCTTACTCTTACTGAGACGCAGGTCAATGCACCGGCCGCCGAGGTAAACATATGATCCGCGACTCTCGGCGCCTCCAAAAACAGGTGACACAGCAACGCACTGTCGTGTGCCACTGTCGAATTACCGCGTGTTATGGGCGAAATCAAATGCATCGCTAACAGGCAACACAGCAAGCACAGGCAGCATGCACAGGCAGCAAGCCCAGGCAGCACAGCAAGCACAGGCAGCAAGCACAGGCAGCACAGCAAGCACAGGCAGCACAGCAAGCACAAGCAGCAAGCACAGGCAGCAAGCACAGGCAGCACAGCAAACACAGGCAGCACAGCAAGCACAGGCAGCACAGCAGCACAGGCAGCAAGCACAGGCAGCACAGCAAGCACAGGCAGCAAGCACAGGCAGCACAGCAAACACAGGCAGCACAGGCAGCACAGCAGCACAGGCAGCAAGCACAGGCAGCACAGCAAGCACAGGCAGCAAGCACAGGCAGCACAGCAAGCACAGGCAGCAGGCACAGGCAGCACAGGCAGCACAGCAAGCACACTCATCACAGCAGCACAGGCAGCAAGCACAGGCAGCACAGCAAGCACAGGCAGCACAGCAAGCACAGGCAGCAAGCACAGGCAGCACAGCAAGCACAGGCAGCACAGCAAGCACAAGCAGCAGGCACAGGCAGCACAGGCAGCACAGCAAGCACAGGCAGCAAGCACAGGCATGTTAGAAACCCGCAAAATAGCTCGACGAGATGTGTTCGTTTTTTTAGCGGTTCTTGAGGAAGTGCAGAGGAGTGAAGCTCCGTCCTCTTTCCAACAGGCAAAGGCTGCTCCGATTTTCGGCGAGATTCACTCTCACATTTGTTTACAATGCTTACTCTTACTGAGACGCAGGTCAATGCAGCGGCCGCCGAGGTAAACATATGATCCGCGACTCTCGGCGCCTCCAAAAACAGGTGACACAGCAACGCACTGTCGTGTGCCACTGTCGAATTACCGCGTGTTATGGGCGAAATCAAATGCATCGCTAACAGGCAACACAGCAAGCACAGGCAGCAGCAACAGGCAGCAAGCCCAGGCAGCACAGCAAGCACAGGCAGGAAGCACAGGCAGCACAGCAAGCACAGGCAGCACAGCAAGCACAGGCAGCAAGCACAGGCAGCACAGCAAGCACAGGCAGCAAGCACAGGCAGCACAGCAAGCGCAGGCAGCAAACACAGGTAGCACAGCAAGCACAGGCAGCACAGCAAGCACAGGTAGCACAGCAAGCACAGGCATGTTAGAAACCCGCAAAATAGCTCGACGAGATGTGTTCGTTTTTTAGCGATTCTTGGGGAAATGCAGAGGAGCCAAGCTCCGTCCTCTTTCCAACAGGCAAAGCCTGCTCCGATTTTCGGCGAGATTCACTCTCACATTTGTTTACAATGCTTACTCTTACTGAGACGCAGGTCAATGCACCGGCCGCCGAGGTAAACATATGATCCGCGACTCTCGCCGCCTCCCAAAACAGGTGACACAGCAACGCACTGTCGTGTGCCACTGTCGAATTACCGCGTGTTATGGGCGAAATCAAATGCATCGCTAACAGGCAACACAGCAAGCACAGGCAGCAAGCCCAGGCAGCACAGCAAGCACAGGCAGCAAGCACAGGCAGCACAGCAAGCACAGGCAGCAGGCACAGGCAGCACAGGCAGCACAGCAAGCACAGGCAGCAAGCACAGGCAGCACAGCAAGCACAGGCAGCAAGCACAGGCAGCACAGCAAGCACAGGCAGCAAACACAGGCAGCACAGCAAGCACAGGCAGCACAGGTAGCACAGCAAGCACAGGCATGTTAGAAACCCGCAAAATAGCTCGACGAGATGTGTTCGTTTTTTAGCGATTCTTGGGGAAATGCAGAGGAGTCAAGCTCCGTCCTCTTTCCAACAGGCAAAGCCTGCTCCGATTTTCGGCGAGATTCACTCTCACATTTGTTTACAATGCTTACTCTTACTGAGACGCAGGTCAATGCAGCGGCCGCCGAGGTAAACATATGATCCGCGACTCTCGGCGCCTCCCAAAACAGGTGACACAGCAACGCACTGTCGTGTGCCACTGTCGAATTACCGCGTGTTATGGGCGAAATCAAATGCATCGCTAACAGGCAGCACAGCAAACACAGGCAGCAAGCACAGGCAGCAAACCCAGGCAGCACAGCAAGCACAGGCAGCAAGCACAGGTAGCACAGCAAGCACAGGCAGCAAGCACAGGCAGCACAGCAAACACAGGCAGCACACCAAGCACAGGCAGCACAGCAGCACAGGCAGCAAGCACAGGCAGCACAGCAAGCACAGGCAGCAAGCACAGGCAGCACAGCAAACACAGGCAGCACAGCAAGCACAGGCAGCAAGCACAGACAGCACAGCAAGCACAGGCAGCACAGCAAGGACAGGCAGCACAGCAAGCACAGGCAGCAAGCACAGGCAGCACAGCAAGCACAGGCAGCAAGCACAGGCAGCACAGCAACCACAGGCAGCAAGCACAGGCAGCACAGCAAGCACAGGCAGCAAGGACAGGCAGCACAGCAAGCACAGGCAGCAAGCACAGGCGGCACAGCAAGCACAGGCAGCACAGCAAGTACAGGCAGCAAGCACAGGCAGCACAGCAAGCACAGGCAGCAACCACAGGCAGCACAGCAACCACAGGCAGCAAGCACAGGCAGCACAGCAAGCACAGGCAGCACAGCAAGCACAGGCAGCAAGCACAGGCAGCACAGCAAGCACAGGCAGAAAGCACAGGCAGCACAGCAAACACAGGCAGCACAGCAGCACAGGCAGCAAGCGCAGGCAGCACAGCAAGCACAGGCAGCAAGCACAGGCAGCAAGCACAGGCAGCAAGCACAAGCAGCACAGCAAGCACAGGCAGCAGGCACAGGCAGCACAGGCAGCACAGCAAGCACAGGCAGCAAGCACAGGCAGCAAGCACAGGCAGCAAGCACAAGCAGCACAGCAAGCACAGGCAGCACAGCAAGCACAGGCAGCAAGCACAGGCAGCACAGCAAGCACAGGCAGAAAGCACAGGCAGCACAGCAAGCACAGGCAGCAAGCACAGGCAGCTCAGGCAGCACAGCAAGCACAGGCAGCAAGCACCGGCAGCACAGCAAGCACAGGCAGCACAGCAAGCACAGGCAGCAAGGACAGGCAGCACAGCAAGCACAGGCAGCAAGCACAGACAGCACAGCAAGCACAGGCAGCAAGCACAGGCAGCACAGCAAGCACAGGCAGCAAGCACAGGCAGCACAGCAAGCACAGGCAGCACAGCAAGCACAGGCAGCAAGCACAGACAGCACAGCAAGCACAGGCAGCACAGCAAGGACAGGCAGCACAGCAAGCACAGGCAGCAAGCACAGGCAGCACAGCAAGCACAGGCAGCAAGCACTGGCAGCACAGCAACCACAGGCAGCAAGCACAGGCAGCACAGCAAGCACAGGCAGCACAGCAAGCACAGGCAGCAAGCACAGGCAGCACAGCAAGCACAGGCAGAAAGCACAGGCAGCACAGCAAGCACAGGCAGCAAGCACAGGCAGCTCAGGCAGCACAGCAAGCACAGGCAGCAAGCACCGGCAGCACAGCAAGCACAGGCAGCAAGGACAGGCAGCACAGCAAGCACAGGCAGCAAGCACAGACAGCACAGCAAGCACAGGCAGCAAGCACAGGCAGCACAGCAAACACAGGCAGCACAGCAAGCACAGGCAGCAAGCACAGGCAGCACAGGCAGCAAGCGCAGGCAGCAAGCACAGGCAGCAAGCACAGGCAGCACAGCAAGCACAGGCAGCAAGCACAGGCAGCAAGCACAGGCAGCACAGCAGCACAGGCAGCAAGCAAGCACAGGCAGCAAGCACAGGCAGCAAGCACAGGCAGCACAGCAAACACAGGCAGCACAGCAAGCATAGGCAGCACAGCAGCACAGGCAGCAAGCACAGGCAGCACAGCAAGCACAGGCAGCAAGCACAGGCAGCACAGCAAACACAGGCAGCACAGGCAGCAAGCGCAGGCAGCACAGCAAGCACAGGCAGCAAGCACAGGCAGCAAGCACAGGCAGCAAGCACAAGCAGCACAGCAAGCACAGGCAGCAGGCACAGGCAGCACAGGCAGCACAGCAAGCACAGGCAGCAAGCACAGGCAGCAAGCACAGGCAGCAAGCACAAGCAGCACAGCAAGCACAGGCAGCAGGCACAGGCAGCAAGCACAGGCAGAAAGCACAGGCAGCACAGCAAGCACAGGCAGCAAGCACAGGCAGCTCAGGCAGCACAGCAAGCACAGGCAGCAAGCACAGGCAGCACAGCAAGCACAGGCTGCAGAGCAAACACAGGCAGCACAGCAAGCACAGGCAGCAAGCACAGACAGGACAGCAAACACAGGCAGCACAGCAAGCACAGGCAGCAAGCACAGGCAGCACAGCAAGCACAGGCAGCAAGCACAGGCATGTTAGAAACCCGCAAAATAGCTCGACGAAATGTGTTGGTTTTAGCGATTCTGGGGGAAGTGCAGACGGGTCGAGCTCCGTCCTCTTTCCAACAGGCAAAGCCTGCTCCGATCTTCGGCGAGATTCACTCTCGCATTGGTTTACAATGCTTACTCTTACTGAGACGCAGGTCAATGCACCGGCCGCCGAGTTTATGAAACTTGTAGAGAATGCTCGTGTCGCCAATCGAGAGCACTCCTGCAAGTTTGAAGAAGATCGTACGGTCGGTTCGCATTTCTCGATGAACTTACATGCAGCTACGAAGGGAATTGGTCGCTGAGCGGAAACTGCGTTGTAGATGACAATTTTTGTCTAACTCCCCTTCCAGCCGTACGAAGTTTATGAAACTTGTACAGAATGCTCGTGTCGCCAATCGAGAGCACTCCTGCAAGTTTGAAGAACATCGTACGGTCGGTTCGCATTTCTCGATGAACTCACATACACCTACGACGGGACTTATTCGCTGAACGGGAACTATCCAGTACTGCGTTGTAGATGGCAATTTGTGTCTAACTCCCCATCCAGCCGAACGAAGTTTATGAAACTTGTAGAGAATGCTCGTGTCGCCAATCGAGAGCACTCCTGCAAGTGTGAAGATGATCGTACGGTCGGTTCAGATTTCCGGATGAACTTACATGCAGCTACGAAGGGACTTGGTCGCTGAGCGGAAACTGCGTTGTACATGACAATTTGTGTCTACCTCCCCTTTCAGCCGTACGAAGTTTATGAAACTTGTACAGAATGCTCTTGTCGCCAATCGAGAGCACTGCTACAAGCTTGAAGATGATCGTACGCTCGGTTCAGATTTCCCGATGAACCTACATGCAGCTACGAAGGGACTTGGTCGGTAAGCGGAAATTCGGATGATGACAATTTGTGTCTAACTCCCCTTCCAGCCGTAAGAAGTTTATGAAACTTGTAGAGAATGCTGTTACGTCCCAGCGTAACTTTTTGATTTTTCCTTTTCTTTTAGCATAATTTCTCACTTAAACTCTCTTTTCTTTCCTTTATTCCGGCCACTGGATACGAATTACTTGTATCACGGCTTAGCCTCATCGCATCCGGTGCGCTGTTAGAGTATTAGTTGTAAAATCATGATTATTCTATTTTTCCTCCAGTCCGCGTATGCGAATTACTTGTATCACGGCTTAGCCTCATCGTATATGTGGTGCTGTCGAGTTGTAATATGTAGTGGAATTCCCTCACCGTG
Organism: Priocnemis perturbator; assembly: GCA_963942575.1. Taxonomy (NCBI): domain Eukaryota; kingdom Metazoa; phylum Arthropoda; class Insecta; order Hymenoptera; family Pompilidae; genus Priocnemis; species Priocnemis perturbator. The sequence continues at coordinate 4,132 of CAWWDK010000329.1, read as the reverse complement.
GAATCATATTCGTCCCATCGTACATGTATAAGTAGATGTAAGTGAGTATAGAATGAGTGTGTGTGTGCGGTATGGACGTATGCGTGTATAGGCTAAGGAAAAGCGATGAGGTTCCGCGTGTTAATTTTTAGTTTCTCTCTCTCTCAAAACTAAATTATTATTTTCGTGGCAATAAGGCATTGCCCAGATATCAACCTAGTTCTGTTAAAGCATACATATCAGGAGCGTGCACTACTGAAGTTTTAGATGACTGAGTCGAGGCAATCATATTTTATTTGCAATAAAACTATATAATTGAAAGAGGATAAATGAGCAACCGAAAGTCTCTTGCTGAACATCGAGCGAGCATAGTAACAGAATATTTGTACACTGAATCGACCGCTGATCGACCGTTTCCATGGTTAAGGTATGAAAAACTGTCCTAGAGCGAGCCCAGAAGCCGTCTCGCGACGGATTTCTCTGGGCAGTTGGCTGTAAAGTCGTGAGGTACGCAGGTCGCTGTCCGAGGATAGCTTAGATATCTTTAATTGACTGAGCCTAAAGTGCATATTCTTTTCGCAGTGTGCAACGATACGGACTCATTAATTCTCGTTAAAGCCTTAGTTTATAAATTCAGTTATTAAGTGAGACACAGACTCAGTTTTTCTTTGATTTAGTGGAAGTGCGAAGGTGTGCGCGTTTGATTTGCACGTGGCCGACAAAATTGCGTCGGGCACGTTAGCTTAAGTTTCCTTTTTTTTGATTCCATTTACATTATACTTTTCTTTATTATTTAACTTGAATAGAGCGCGAAGGGTTGTTCCTCGCTCGTATGGCGATTAAAGTCGGAATTAATTATCGAAATATCTGAATAGAAGCACTATCTTCCTGACTTGCCGAACCTTGTTACGGACCAGATCCCGGCTCAATTATCACGGAGCATAGGCAAATCAAGGAAGTTCGAAGTACTAAAATTATCTTTCGATTCGAAGGTATTATCACCGTTTTCCGTCAAAACCTTTGAAAATTCCACCGACCTACGCCAGAGGAAGAGCGATAGAGCGAGCGAGCGAAAGAGCGTGAAAGAGAGAGAGAGACAAGGAAAGAGAAAGAGCGAGAAGGAGCGCGTGCGCAAGCCGAACAGATCCGAACGTAACCGAAGACCAGCAACACGGTAGGAACCTCCAGTCGCGAAACACGACGACGATTTAATATTTTCTTGTGTAATCATGCCCGAGTTAAAATCATGGAGAGATCCCGCGGGCAAGGTATAACGACCGTGCAGGGTTCCTTGTTAACTTGTCGATTGTAAAGGCGTAACCGTGAATTACCGAGAGCGCATCCGTAATATTGTAAGACCGCTCATATTAAGGCGCATAATTGACGCGCACTATTCCTGAACATTCAATACTGCGAATAATATCTCTTGCAGCAATTCTTTCATAGTTTAGCGAATTCGTAACATATTTGCTCTACTTTTCTTTATCTATTCTACTTTTCTTTATATGATTATTTTCAATTGAATATAACTACTTTTGTTTTCCCCTATACTATTATTTTTTTGATTTAATCTGTGTTGTGACGTCACACCTCGTATACCATAGCATCGTACACCGGCCGAAACATAACCTCGCGCGAACAATTGGAGACCTGTACGGGTCTTATGAAGACACACGTATCCTATTAGTCCTGCATATAACTAAACGCGATATTAGATTTCAACTTAACTTCTCCGTTTAGCTTATACCGAATAAACTAGAAAATCCCTCCTCTTCCAGGAAGGGATTAGAATATTGCAATACTGATCTTTAGTTAGATTACCGTTATCTATTGTAACTGGATAGCAAAAATATTCAAGCGTTACGACCGGTCGCACGGCAGGCCGCTCGCGGATACTCATCGACCGTCTTGACAAACATAAGTCGTGAAAAGCCTCGCCCGGACGTAACAATGCTCGTGTCGCAAATCGAGAGCACTCCTGCAAGTTTGAAGAAGATCGTACGGTCGGTTCGCATTTCTCGATGAACTTACATACAGCTACGACGGGACTTGGTCGCTGAGCGGAAACTGCGTTGTAGATGACAATTTGTGTCTAACACCCCTTCCAGCCGTACGAAGTTTATGAAACTTCTACAGAATGCTCGTGTCGCCAATCGAGAGCACTCCTGCAAGTTTGAAGAAGATCGTACGGTCGGTTAACATTTCTCGATGAACTTACATACAGCTACGACGGGACTTGGTCGCTGAGCGGAAACTGCGTTGTAGATGACAATTTGTGTCTAACTCCCCTTCCAGCCGTACGAAGTTTATGAAACTTGTAGAGAATGCTCGTGTCGCCAATCGAGAGCAGTCCTGCAAGTTTGAAGAAGATCGACCGGTCGGTTTTCATTTCTCGATGAAATTACATACAGCCACGACGGGACTTGGTCGCTGAGCGGAAACTGCGTTGTAGATGACAATTTGTGTCTAACTCCCCTTCCAGCCGTACGAAGTTTATGAAACTTTTACAGAATGCTCGTGTCGCCTATCGAGAGCACTGCTGCAAGTTTGAAGATGACCGTACGGCCGGTTCAGATTTCTCGATGAACTTACATGCAGCTACGAAGGGACTTGGACGCTGAGCGGAAATTCGGATGATGACAATTTGTGTATAACTCCCCTTCCAGCCGTACGAAGTTTATGAAACTTGTAGAGAATGCTCGTGTCGCCAATCGAGATCACTCCTGCAAGTTTGAAGGAGATCGTACGGTCGGTTCACATTTCTCGATGAACGTACATACATCTACGACGGGACTTAGTCGCTGAACGGGAAGTATCCAGTACTGCGTTGTAGATGACAATTTGTGTCTAACTCCTCTTCCAGCCGTACGAAGTTTATGAAACTTGTACAGAATGCTCGTGTCGCCTATCGAGATCACTCCTGCAAGTCTGAAGATGATCGTATGGTCGGTTCAGATTTCTCGATGAACTTACATGCTGCTACGAAGGGACTTGGTCGCTGAGCGGAAATTCGGATGATGACAATTTGTGTCTAACTCCCCTTCCAGCCGTACGAAGTTTATGAAACTTGTAGAGAATGCTCGTGTCGCCAATCGAGAGCACTCCTGCAAGTTTGAAGAAGATCGTACGGTCGGTTCGCAATTCTCGATGAACTTACATACAGCTACGACGGGACTTGGTCGCTGAGCGGAAATTCGAATGATGACAATTTTTTTCAAACTCCGCTTCCAGCCGTACGAAGTTTATGAAACTTGTACAGCATGCTCGTGTCGTCAATGGAGAGCACTCCTGCAAGTCTGAAGAACATCGTACGGTCGGTTCGCATTTCCCGATGAACTTACATACAGCTACGACGGGACTTGGTCGCTGAGCGGAAACTGCGTTGTAGATGACAATTTGTGTCTAACTCCCCTTCCAGCCGTACGAAGTTTATGAAACTTGTACAGAATGCTCGTGTCGCCAATCGAGAGCACTCCTGCAAGTTTGAAGGTGATCGTACGGTCGGTTCAGATTTCTCGATGAACTTACATGCAGCTACGTAGGGACTTGGTCGCTGAGCGGAAACTGCGTTGTAGATGACAATTTGTGTCTAACACCCCTTCCAGCCGTACGAAGTTTATGAAACTTCTACAGAATGCTCGTGTCGCCAATCGAGAGCACTCCTGCAAGTTTGAAGAAGATCGTACGGTCGGTTCGCATTTCTCGATGAACTTACAAACAGCTACGACGGGACTTGGTCGCTGAGCGGAAACTGCGTTGTAGATGACAATTTGTGTCTAACACCCCTTCCAGCCGTACGAAGTTTATGAAACTTGTACAGAATGCTCGTGTCGCCTATCGAGAGCACTCCTACAAGTTTGAAGATGATCGTACGGTCGGTTAACATTTCTCGATGAACTTACATACAGCTACGACGGGACTTGGTCGCTGAGCGGAAACTGCGTTGTAGATGACAATTTGTGTCTAACTCCCCTTCCAGCCGTACGAAGTTTATGAAACTTATAGAGAATGCTCGTGTCGCCAATCGAGAGCACTCCTGCAAGTTTGAAGAAGATCGTACGGTCGGTTCGCATTTCTCGATGAACTTACATACAGCTACGACGGGACTTGGTCGCTGAGTGGAAACTGCGTTGTAGATGACAATTTGTGTCTA
>CAWWDK010000328.1:25000-29676 GCA_963942575.1 Priocnemis perturbator | reverse complement strand
ACCGACCGTACGATGTTCTTCAAACTTGCAGGAGTGCTCTCGATTGACGACACGAGCAGTCTGTACAAGTTTCATAAACATCGTACGGCTGGAAGCGGAGTTAGACACAAATTGTCATCTACAACGCAGTACTGGATAGATCCCGTTCAGCGACTATGTCCCGTCGTAGCTGTATGTAAGTTCATCGAGAAATGCGAACCGACCGTACGATCTTCTTCAAACTTGCAGGAGTGCTCTCGATTGACGACACGAGCATTCTGTACAAGTTTCATAAACTTCGTACGGCTGGAAGCGGAGTTTGAGAAAAATTGTCATCATCCGATATTCCGCTCAGCGACCAAGTCCCGTCGTAGCTGTATGTAAGTTCATCGAGAAATCCGAACCGACCGTACGATGTTCTTCAAACTTGCAGGAGTGCTCTCGATTGACGACACGAGCAGTCTGTACAAGTTTCATAAACATCGTACGGCTGGAAGCGGAGTTAGACACAAATTGTCATCTACAACGCAGTACTGGATAGATCCCGTTCAGCGACTATGTCCCGTCGTAGCTGTATGTAAGTTCATCGAGAAATGCGAACCGATCGTACGATCTTCTTCAAACTTGCAGGAGTGCTCTCGATTGACGACACGAGCATTCTGTACAAGTTTCATAAACTTCGTACGGCTGGAAGCGGAGTTTGAGAAAAATTGTCATCATCCGATATTCCGCTCAGCGACCAAGTCCCGTCGTAGCTGTATGTAAGTTCATCGAGAAATGCGAACCGACCGTACGATCTTCTTCAAACTTGCAGGAGTGCTCTCGATTGACGACACGAGCATTCTGTACAAGTTTCATAAACTTCGTACGGCTGGAAGCGGAGTTTGAGAAAAATTGTCATCATCCGATATTCCGCTCAGCGACCAAGTCCCGTCGTAGCTGTATGTAAGTTCATCGAGAAATGCGAACCGACCGTACGATCTTCTTCAAACTTGCAGGAGTGCTCTCGATTGACGACACGAGCATTCTGTACAAGTTTCATAAACTTCGTACGGCTGGAAGCGGAGTTTGAGAAAAATTGTCATCATCCGATATTCCGCTCAGCGACAAAGTCCCGTCGTAGCTGTATGTAAGTTCATCGAGAAATGCGAACCGACCGTACGATGTTCTTCAAACTTGCAGGAGTGCTCTCGATTGACGACACGAGCAGTCTGTACAAGTTTCATAAACATCGTACGGCTGGAACCGGAGTTAGACACAAATTGTCATCTACAACGCAGTACTGGATAGATCCCGTTCAGCGACTATGTCCCGTCGTAGCTGTATGTAAGTTCATCGAGAAATGCGAACCGACCGTACGATCTTCTTCAAACTTGCAGGAGTGCTCTCGATTGACGACACGAGCATTCTGTACAAGTTTCATAAACTTCGTACGGCTGGAAGCGGAGTTTGAGAAAAATTGTCATCATCCGATATTCCGCTCAGCGACAAAGTCCCGTCGTAGCTGTATGTAAGTTCATCGAGAAATGCGAACCGACCGTACGATGTTCTTCAAACTTGCAGGAGTGCTCTCGATTGACGACACGAGCAGTCTGTACAAGTTTCATAAACATCGTACGGCTGGAAGCGGAGTTAGACACAAATTGTCATCTACAACGCAGTACTGGATAGATCCCGTTCAGCGACTATGTCCCGTCGTAGCTGTATGTAAGTTCATCGAGAAATGCGAACCGACCGTACGATCTTCTTCAAACTTGCAGGAGTGCTCTCGATTGACGACACGAGCATTCTGTACAAGTTTCATAAACTTCGTACGGCTGGAAGCGGAGTTTGAGAAAAATTGTCATCATCCGATATTCCGCTCAGCGACCAAGTCCCGTCGTAGCTGTATGTAAGTTCATCGAGAAATGCGAACCGACCGTACGATGTTCTTCAAACTGGCAGGAGTGCTCTCGATTGACGACACGAGCAGTCTGTACAAGTTTCATAAACATCGTACGGCTGGAAGCGGAGTTAGACACAAATTGTCATCTACAACGCAGTACTGGATAGATCCCGTTCAGCGACTATGTCCCGTCGTAGCTGTATGTAAGTTCATCGAGAAATGCGAACCGACCGTACGATCTTCTTCAAACTTGCAGGAGTGCTCTCGATTGACGACACGAGCATTCTGTACAAGTTTCATAAACTTCGTACGGCTGGAAGCGGAGTTTGAGAAAAATTGTCATCATCCGATATTCCGCTCAGCGACCAAGTCCCGTCGTAGCTGTATGTAAGTTCATCGAGAAATGCGAACCGACCGTACGATCTTCTTCAAACTTGCAGGAGTGCTCTCGATTGACGACACGAGCAGTCTGTACAAGTTTCATAAACATCGTACGGCTGGAAGCGGAGTTAGACACAAATTGTCATCTACAACGCAGTACTGGATAGATCCCGTTCAGCGACTATGTCCCGTCGTAGCTGTATGTAAGTTCATCGAGAAATGCGAACCGACCGTACGATCTTCTTCAAACTTGCAGGAGTGCTCTCGATTGACGACACGAGCATTCTGTACAAGTTTCATAAACTTCGTACGGCTGGAAGCGGAGTTTGAGAAAAATTGTCATCATCCGATATTCCGCTCAGCGACCAAGTCCCGTCGTAGCTGTATGTAAGTTCATCGAGAAATGCGAACCGACCGTACGATGTTCTTCAAACTTGCAGGAGTGCTCTCGATTGACGACACGAGCAGTCTGTACAAGTTTCATAAACATCGTACGGCTGGAACCGGAGTTAGACACAAATTGTCATCTACAACGCAGTACTGGATAGATCCCGTTCAGCGACTATGTCCCGTCGTAGCTGTATGTAAGTTCATCGAGAAATGCGAACCGACCGTACGATCTTCTTCAAACTTGCAGGAGTGCTCTCGATTGACGACACGAGCATTCTGTACAAGTTTCATAAACTTCGTACGGCTGGAAGCGGAGTTTGAGAAAAATTGTCATCATCCGATATTCCGCTCAGCGACAAAGTCCCGTCGTAGCTGTATGTAAGTTCATCGAGAAATGCGAACCGACCGTACGATGTTCTTCAAACTTGCAGGAGTGCTCTCGATTGACGACACGAGCAGTCTGTACAAGTTTCATAAACATCGTACGGCTGGAAGCGGAGTTAGACACAAATTGTCATCTACAACGCAGTACTGGATAGATCCCGTTCAGCGACTATGTCCCGTCGTAGCTGTATGTAAGTTCATCGAGAAATGCGAACCGACCGTACGATCTTCTTCAAACTTGCAGGAGTGCTCTCGATTGACGACACGAGCATTCTGTACAAGTTTCATAAACTTCGTACGGCTGGAAGCGGAGTTTGAGAAAAATTGTCATCATCCGATATTCCGCTCAGCGACCAAGTCCCGTCGTAGCTGTATGTAAGTTCATCGAGAAATCCGAACCGACCGTACGATGTTCTTCAAACTTGCAGGAGTGCTCTCGATTGACGACACGAGCAGTCTGTACAAGTTTCATAAACATCGTACGGCTGGAAGCGGAGTTAGACACAAATTGTCATCTACAACGCAGTACTGGATAGATCCCGTTCAGCGACTATGTCCCGTCGTAGCTGTATGTAAGTTCATCGAGAAATGCGAACCGATCGTACGATCTTCTTCAAACTTGCAGGAGTGCTCTCGATTGACGACACGAGCATTCTGTACAAGTTTCATAAACTTCGTACGGCTGGAAGCGGAGTTTGAGAAAAATTGTCATCATCCGATATTCCGCTCAGCGACCAAGTCCCGTCGTAGCTGTATGTAAGTTCATCGAGAAATGCGAACCGACCGTACGATCTTCTTCAAACTTGCAGGAGTGCTCTCGATTGACGACACGAGCATTCTGTACAAGTTTCATAAACTTCGTACGGCTGGAAGCGGAGTTTGAGAAAAATTGTCATCATCCGATATTCCTCTCAGCGACCAAGTCCCGTCGTAGCTGTATGTAAGTTCATCGAGAAATGCGAACCGACCGTACGATGTTCTTCAAACTGGCAGGAGTGCTCTCGATTGACGACACGAGCATTCTGTACAAGTTTCATAAACTTCGTACGGCTGGAAGCGGAGTTTGCGAAAAATTGTCATCATCCGATATTCCGCTCAGCGACTAAGTGCCAGCGGCGTGTTCCTTTCGCCGAAGTGTTACGTTCCTATATAATTATATGCTTAAGGGGTTATCCTACTCTGACCAACCTCAAAAACAGGCTAATATTCGCGAATTAATTCCGAAAAAATTATTAAGCCGATATTATTAGTTTTTGAATACGTGTTTGTAGACAGCTTAGGGAGCATGAATAACAAATTTTACAACAAAATGTTTATATTTGAACAAGATATGTGACTTCGTGTTCAATATGGTGCTCTTCGTGCACGGTTCGACGGTGTACACGATATCTGAGTCTGTAATAGATTAATTGACTTGCAGTTGTGTACACATGTTCGGACAAATAGTAGCTTCAGTGTGTCGGGCGGTTTTTTCGATAACATATTTTGTTTAAGAAATAAACCACTTTAAACTACCCATTTCGTGCGCAAAATAGTGAAAAAAAAATCCAAACGTTGGATTTTTTATCCAACGTTGTGCGCAAAACCATGTGCGCAAAATAGTGAAAAAAAAATCCAAACGTTGGATTTTTATCCAACGTTATGCGCAAAATAGTCA
>CAWWDK010000328.1:15000-20000 GCA_963942575.1 Priocnemis perturbator | reverse complement strand
TTTTCCAGTCATTCTCCTTCGCTTCTCTCATTTCGCATTTGTACCTTTTCACAATTGTCCTGTACTCATCCGCACGCTGTTCAACATTCACATCCCCTCTCCTTCTCGCTCTCTGAAATTTCTTCCTACACTTTCGCACACACTTTCTCGTTTCATTCAGGGGGGTAGACCACCACGTCACTTTTCTTTTATTCTTTCTCACGACCCTCCTCATGCACTCATCATTCGATTCTTCAATTATGCCCATCAGTTGTTTCACCCGTTCACACACATCCATACTCTCAACTCGATTCATTCCTATGACACTCGCTTTCATTTTCAAAACATCAACATATTTATCCCAATCTACTCCATTGAGTGACCATTTCTTTCTCACCTCTTGCATACCACACTCATCCGTTTCCACAGCCCGAACCCGTATAAAGATCGGGTTGTGATCACTCACGCACCATTCTTCCCTGATTTCCCATTCATACGCATACTTCCCACCATCTTCATTCACAATGGTCACATCAATGTCACTCATACCTCTTGACCCACTGAAGGTATACGATTCACTCGGCTCATTCAAAACAATCATATTCTCATTAAGCATCCACTCTTCTAGCACTCTTCCCCTTTCTTCCTTTTCTCGCCCCTTTGTCTCCCCTTTGCTGTGCCACAAAGAGGAGACCGCATTCGCATCCATTCCAATCAGTATAGGTCTACCCCTTACATGCATACACATCTCACTCATGTAGGCAACGTACGGTTCGATGTCCGCTCCGTACTGGCAGTACACAGACGAAACAAACATCTCACCGAACGCGCCTCTCAGCCACACACACACCCCATACTCACTTGTGCACTCCGCCACAGTCATGACATCCATATTTACATCATTCACTACAATGGCTGCCTTCATTCTTCCATCCATCACAACATTCATACATCCAGGCAGCCCTCTTACACACCCGCCCGACACGTATGGCTCCTGCAGAATGGCCACATTCACACCCCGTTCAACCAGACACACACCAAGCTCACACATGACGGCATACGACCTAGCACAATTAAGTTGTATTAGTCGTAGCTCGTCGATTTACGCATCCTCCATTCGCTCCCTCATTCTCTCCAGGGCACGCTTATATTCCGGGCACTCCTTGGACATAACACTATGGCTGCTGGGGGCACCACGCAGCTTACAATTCCTGCAGATCTCTTCCTTCTTACAGTCTTTCGCCGCGTGGCCACCCTCGCAGCACCTCATACACACACGCTCTTTTACCGCACATTCTCTCAGCAGATGTCCGAACGCCAAACACCCGAAACACCTAGGAACGCTTTCAAAGCTCCTCACTCTGAAAGCGCTCCACTGGACATACACTCGACCTTGCTCACATATTTTCTCTTTCGCATCCACACTCATTTCAATTATCACATTCGCACAGTTCTCATTTTTCCTGTTAACATTTCTACTCACAATCCTCGCTCTTTCCTTGTACTCCTGCTCATTAATCCGTCCTCTCAGATTTCTTTCATACAGTTCATTCATCAGCATTTCACTCGTCATCTCATTCGGCACATCAAACATTATCACCTTAGGACCGATCTTCCGAGGCTTCTCCACTCTCAGTCCAATATCTCCAAACTTCTTACATCCCTCTATCTTTTTCCTCTCAGTCTCACTCAGCGTCTCTATCACTATACCTCCATTCTTAATTTTCCTTACCGCTCTCACACGCACACTCAATTCCTTACTAACCTCATTCAAAACCTTTTCTTTAACACTTTCACTCGTCACTTTGTCACTTGTCTCTTTCGCTCTCACAATCACCGCATAACTCTTCTCCTTTCGCTCTTTCATTTTCCCATCAATTTTAGTATTCATGTTCTCATTCACTTCCATACCGACACTGCCAACCACACCCGCATATGTCCTCACAGGCTTACACTCATTCATTCTCTTCCTACACTCTTGCAACCTCCCATTCAACCTCTCATTTTTACAGATCAGACCCATCATCAGTTCCTCATACTCAGCCATTCTATCCATAATGTATGCACTCACTCCATTACTCATTTTCACGCTATCCTTACATAAATATCCTCTCAGCTTTCTACTAATCGCAGTCATACGCCTCACATCATTCATTCCACATTCATTTTCGCCTTCGCCATACCTCTCACTTTCCTCGCCGTCACTCACTCCGCATTCCCCGCTTATTCTCCTTTTCTTCCCGCCTTCGCTACGAAGGCTCTTGCCGCTGCTAACCGAGTAGCCCCTCGATCTGTAGTCGGTTGGCAGACCACCGCTGTTGGCCACGGACGGACCAAACAGCCCACCAGCCGGGAGACTCCCCACGGAGAATCCCCCGCTGAGGGCGCTAACGCTCGTCACCGACTCTGAGCAGTCCGTCATAGTTCGGTCGAGCAGCCCACCATCGACCCTTCCACTTCCTCCGTCTCTCCTTTCTCCACTTCCTCCGTCACTCCTTTCTCCACCATCCTTTCCCCTCCCAATCAGGCTCCCCTGTTCCCCACCCCCTTTACCCCCAAAACCCCGAGAGCCAGTGAGATCCAAGTGGATGCTTTTCCCCGCCATATTCCCCTCATTCCCCCCTCCCCCCACCCCCCTCTCCATCAAGCCCCTCTCCTCCTTACCCCTCTCCCTCTCCTTCACCCTCTCCTCCCTGTCCCTCCTCTCCCTCTCCTTCTCCCTCTCCTTCTCCTTCTCCTTCTCCTTCTTATCCCCCTTCTCCCCCCTCCCCCCAAGCCCCAGAGTCAGTAGTGCATCCATTTGAATCCCACGAGATGGTCGGTGCTAGATGTCCACCCGACCAGAGCCGCCTTGGCCGGGCAAGCCTAGATACAATTGGGGTGCGGCAGGTGCCCCAAAGGTTGACCTCCTTACGCCGATTACACCCATCGGCAATCCATCCCTTAGGCGAGGTCGTACCGTGGGATTGGGGTAATTTTTTATAGAGGTTTTCTTCCTCGCGGGCCGGGCGGTTAAGCCAAGCCCCCCGGGCCCTCCGGCGACAACGTTCCATCACCGCGCTTAGTGACGGTCGCTGAAGCCGCAGGAAGGCTTACGGTATTAGGGAGCAGACAGCGCTCATCCGCCCCCAGCATAGGGACCACGGGTTCGCTATACCCGGATCGGGGTGCCGCTAGACACCCCGACCCCTGACGCGCATCAGGTATGCCGGGCCCGCGAGTTCCCGTACCGGGCGTACCGATTGACGGCCCCCCGGCCCCTGGCAATCCCCCCCCCCTTGGTTTTTGTTTTACTAGGGGTATCCTTCCCCTAGGACGGTACCAACACTGGCTTAGGGGTCCGTCATCCCCACCGTATTGTCCGCGGCCGCTTATTCGCCAGGGTTTCCCCTGCTTATTTCGCGGCTACCCTGCGAAGAACCATGACAACGCAGGGCGTTCCCCTATCCGCAACCTGGGGACGCGCCCGATAGCCGACGGCACGGCCACGGGAGTAGATAGGGACATCTGTTGCACTCGTTCGGGTGGGCCCGCAGGCCGACGGATACCTCGACTCATGGTCATACTCCGCACGCACCCATCAAATGATCGGGATGTCGCCCGATCAACGCGCAATAAATTGCTACCAGTCCATATGGGTTGCTGGCCCCTCATCTTACTGGTGGAGGCGAGGCCTTTCTAAACCTCTCCCATAGTTCTGCCAACCATGGTAAGGCGAGCTGATTGAGTGCAGCTCCCACACCGGGATGTCAAGCCCTAGCCAGCTATGGCTTCACCACTGCCACGACGATTGCAACCCCGGTGCCTTAGATAGTATGCTCAGTTAGTACCCAGGGTGCCGTCCCAAATGTGGGGGACCGGTGGCAGCTAAGGGCAACGCGGGTGGGACGTTCCCACACGCTACCCTACCACTGCCACCGGTGGGCCCCCCACCCCGTCTACCGATTATCCTCCGGTCGAGTGGACCCACAGCCCAGCAGCCGATTAAGGGTCCAGTACCAGCGTATGTAGGGTCCGTGGGTACGCCAAGCCCCAAAGGTCCCCACCAACCAAGGGCGGGACCCCCCTGCGGGCAGTAGATAGGGACATCTGATCTTTATGCCTTTACCAGGTGGTGGGTAAGCAGACACCTCGACTCGTAGTCTATATTCTGCACCCACACACACGCATAGTTGCCGGATGATCGGGCGGCTAGTCCAAATTAGCCACTTCTCTACAGCCCAGCGGACGCTTGCCAAAGCGACTCCGCCACCGCCCCCTCGAAACCAACCCAGCCGGAAGAGCTCTTGCGAACTCCCCGGCATCCCGAGGTACCGGCTAGGTTTGGTAGACCAACTAAAGTTCGCGGGATCGTCACACCCGAAAGACCTTTACAAGTCTCCTCTGCGAGGAACGTACTCTCTAGTTCCTTTGGTCTCTGTCAGGGTCGATTAGGTCTCTCTGTAGGAGGCGAAGGCCGCGTGATGGGCTAGATCACGCAGCCTAACAGCGCTCCTCCCCTGATCTTCTCTCGATCCGTCAAGCTTAGTTCGCACACGTATACGGGCCCTAACAGCGTCACCCGTGGCCGAAGCCACTTCGAGAAGGTGCTTGATCGGTCATGGGTCCTTATGCCCTGTCATCACTTAAGATGACTTGAACCCACCGGCGTCCAGGGAAAAGCCCAGAAACCCGGACAGCTCACAGTGAGCAGGACCATCTGACCCGGTGGCCGCAAAATCCCTAGACAAAGGCAAAAACGTTCAAGATAGCCTAGTCAGGGCATTAAGCCTCCGATCCCAGTGGCCCCCGCCAGTAGATAGGGACAGAGGGAATCTCGTTAATCCATTCATGCGCGTCACTAATTAGATGACGAGGCATTTGGCTACCTTAAGAGAGTCATAGTTACTCCCGCCGTTTACCCGCGCTTAATTGAATTTCTTCACGTTGACATTCAGAGCACTGGGCAGAAATCACATTGCGTCAACACCCGTGAGGGCCATCGCAATGCTTTGTTTTAATTAGACAGTCGGATTCCCCTA
>CAWWDK010000328.1:0-7500 GCA_963942575.1 Priocnemis perturbator | reverse complement strand
AGAAATGCGAACCGACCGTACGATCTTCTTCAAACTTGCAGGAGTGCTCTCGATTGACGACACGAGCATTCTGTACAAGTTTCATAAACTTCGTACGGCTGGAAGCGGAGTTTGAGAAAAATTGTCATCATCCGATATTCCGCTCAGCGACAAAGTCCCGTCGTAGCTGTATGTAAGTTCATCGAGAAATCCGAACCGACCGTACGATGTTCTTCAAACTTGCAGGAGTGCTCTCGATTGACGACACGAGCAGTCTGTACAAGTTTCATAAACATCGTACGGCTGGAAGCGGAGTTAGACACAAATTGTCATCTACAACGCAGTACTGGATAGATCCCGTTCAGCGACTATGTCCCGTCGTAGCTGTATGTAAGTTCATCGAGAAATGCGAACCGATCGTACGATCTTCTTCAAACTTGCAGGAGTGCTCTCGATTGACGACACGAGCATTCTGTACAAGTTTCATAAACTTCGTACGGCTGGAAGCGGAGTTTGAGAAAAATTGTCATCATCCGATATTCCGCTCAGCGACCAAGTCCCGTCGTAGCTGTATGTAAGTTCATCGAGAAATGCGAACCGACCGTACGATCTTCTTCAAACTTGCAGGAGTGCTCTCGATTGACGACACGAGCATTCTGTACAAGTTTCATAAACTTCGTACGGCTGGAAGCGGAGTTTGAGAAAAATTGTCATCATCCGATATTCCGCTCAGCGACCAAGTCCCGTCGTAGCTGTATGTAAGTTCATCGAGAAATCCGAACCGACCGTACGATGTTCTTCAAACTTGCAGGAGTGCTCTCGATTGACGACACGAGCAGTCTGTACAAGTTTCATAAACATCGTACGGCTGGAAGCGGAGTTAGACACAAATTGTCATCTACAACGCAGTACTGGATAGATCCCGTTCAGCGACCAAGTCCCGTCGTAGCTGTATGTAAGTTCATCGAGAAATGCGAACCGACCGTACGATCTTCTTCAAACTTGCAGGAGTGCTCTCGATTGACGACACGAGCATTCTGTACAAGTTTCATAAACTTCGTACGGCTGGAAGCGGAGTTTGAGAAAAATTGTCATCATCCGATATTCCGCTCAGCGACAAAGTCCCGTCGTAGCTGTATGTAAGTTCATCGAGAAATGCGAACCGACCGTACGATCTTCTTCAAACTTGCAGGAGTGCTCTCGATTGACGACACGAGCAGTCTGTACAAGTTTCATAAACATCGTACGGCTGGAAGCGGAGTTAGACACAAATTGTCATCTACAACGCAGTACTGGATAGATCCCGTTCAGCGACCAAGTCCCGTCGTAGCTGTATGTAAGTTCATCGAGAAATGCGAACCGACCGTACGATCTTCTTCAAACTTGCAGGAGTGCTCTCGATTGACGACACGAGCATTCTGTACAAGTTTCATAAACTTCGTACGGCTGGAAGCGGAGTTTGAGAAAAATTGTCATCATCCGATATTCCGCTCAGCGACCAAGTCCCGTCGTAGCTGTATGTAAGTTCATCGAGAAATGCGAACCGACCGTACGATGTTCTTCAAACTTGCAGGAGTGCTCTCGATTGACGACACGAGCAGTCTGTACAAGTTTCATAAACATCGTACGGCTGGAAGCGGAGTTAGACACAAATTGTCATCTACAACGCAGTACTGGATAGATCCCGTTCAGCGACTATGTCCCGTCGTAGCTGTATGTAAGTTCATCGAGAAATGCGAACCGACCGTACGATCTTCTTCAAACTTGCAGGAGTGCTCTCGATTGACGACACGAGCATTCTGTACAAGTTTCATAAACTTCGTACGGCTGGAAGCGGAGTTTGAGAAAAATTGTCATCATCCGATATTCCGCTCAGCGACCAAGTCCCGTCGTAGCTGTATGTAAGTTCATCGAGAAATGCGAACCGACCGTACGATCTTCTTCAAACTTGCAGGAGTGCTCTCGATTGACGACACGAGCATTCTGTACAAGTTTCATAAACTTCGTACGGCTGGAAGCGGAGTTTGAGAAAAATTGTCATCATCCGATATTCCGCTCAGCGACAAAGTCCCGTCGTAGCTGTATGTAAGTTCATCGAGAAATGCGAACCGACCGTACGATCTTCTTCAAACTTGCAGGAGTGCTCTCGATTGACGACACGAGCAGTCTGTACAAGTTTCATAAACATCGTACGGCTGGAAGCGGAGTTAGACACAAATTGTCATCTACAACGCAGTACTGGATAGATCCCGTTCAGCGACCAAGTCCCGTCGTAGCTGTATGTAAGTTCATCGAGAAATGCGAACCGACCGTACGATCTTCTTCAAACTTGCAGGAGTGCTCTCGATTGACGACACGAGCATTCTGTACAAGTTTCATAAACTTCGTACGGCTGGAAGCGGAGTTTGAGAAAAATTGTCATCATCCGATATTCCGCTCAGCGACCAAGTCCCGTCGTAGCTGTATGTAAGTTCATCGAGAAATGCGAACCGACCGTACGATGTTCTTCAAACTGGCAGGAGTGCTCTCGATTGACGACACGAGCAGTCTGTACAAGTTTCATAAACATCGTACGGCTGGAAGCGGAGTTAGACACAAATTGTCATCTACAACGCAGTACTGGATAGATCCCGTTCAGCGACTATGTCCCGTCGTAGCTGTATGTAAGTTCATCGAGAAATGCGAACCGACCGTACGATCTTCTTCAAACTTGCAGGAGTGCTCTCGATTGACGACACGAGCATTCTGTACAAGTTTCATAAACTTCGTACGGCTGGAAGCGGAGTTTGAGAAAAATTGTCATCATCCGATATTCCGCTCAGCGACCAAGTCCCGTCGTAGCTGTATGTAAGTTCATCGAGAAATGCGAACCGACCGTACGATGTTCTTCAAACTTGCAGGAGTGCTCTCGATTGACGACACGAGCAGTCTGTACAAGTTTCATAAACATCGTACGGCTGGAAGCGGAGTTAGACACAAATTGTCATCTACAACGCAGTACTGGATAGATCCCGTTCAGCGACTATGTCCCGTCGTAGCTGTATGTAAGTTCATCGAGAAATGCGAACCGACCGTACGATCTTCTTCAAACTTGCAGGAGTGCTCTCGATTGACGACACGAGCAGTCTGTACAAGTTTCATAAACATCGTACGGCTGGAAGCGGAGTTAGACACAAATTGTCATCTACAACGCAGTACTGGATAGATCCCGTTCAGCGACTATGTCCCGTCGTAGCTGTATGTAAGTTCATCGAGAAATGCGAACCGACCGTACGATCTTCTTCAAACTTGCAGGAGTGCTCTCGATTGACGACACGAGCATTCTGTACAAGTTTCATAAACTTCGTACGGCTGGAAGCGGAGTTTGAGAAAAATTGTCATCATCCGATATTCCGCTCAGCGACCAAGTCCCGTCGTAGCTGTATGTAAGTTCATCGAGAAATGCGAACCGACCGTACGATCTTCTTCAAACTTGCAGGAGTGCTCTCGATTGACGACACGAGCATTCTGTACAAGTTTCATAAACTTCGTACGGCTGGAAGCGGAGTTTGAGAAAAATTGTCATCATCCGATATTCCGCTCAGCGACAAAGTCCCGTCGTAGCTGTATGTAAGTTCATCGAGAAATGCGAACCGACCGTACGATCTTCTTCAAACTTGCAGGAGTGCTCTCGATTGACGACACGAGCAGTCTGTACAAGTTTCATAAACATCGTACGGCTGGAAGCGGAGTTAGACACAAATTGTCATCTACAACGCAGTACTGGATAGATCCCGTTCAGCGACCAAGTCCCGTCGTAGCTGTATGTAAGTTCATCGAGAAATGCGAACCGACCGTACGATCTTCTTCAAACTTGCAGGAGTGCTCTCGATTGACGACACGAGCATTCTGTACAAGTTTCATAAACTTCGTACGGCTGGAAGCGGAGTTTGAGAAAAATTGTCATCATCCGATATTCCGCTCAGCGACCAAGTCCCGTCGTAGCTGTATGTAAGTTCATCGAGAAATGCGAACCGACCGTACGATGTTCTTCAAACTGGCAGGAGTGCTCTCGATTGACGACACGAGCAGTCTGTACAAGTTTCATAAACATCGTACGGCTGGAAGCGGAGTTAGACACAAATTGTCATCTACAACGCAGTACTGGATAGATCCCGTTCAGCGACTATGTCCCGTCGTAGCTGTATGTAAGTTCATCGAGAAATGCGAACCGACCGTACGATCTTCTTCAAACTTGCAGGAGTGCTCTCGATTGACGACACGAGCATTCTGTACAAGTTTCATAAACTTCGTACGGCTGGAAGCGGAGTTTGAGAAAAATTGTCATCATCCGATATTCCGCTCAGCGACCAAGTCCCGTCGTAGCTGTATGTAAGTTCATCGAGAAATGCGAACCGACCGTACGATCTTCTTCAAACTTGCAGGAGTGCTCTCGATTGACGACACGAGCAGTCTGTACAAGTTTCATAAACATCGTACGGCTGGAAGCGGAGTTAGACACAAATTGTCATCTACAACGCAGTACTGGATAGATCCCGTTCAGCGACTATGTCCCGTCGTAGCTGTATGTAAGTTCATCGAGAAATGCGAACCGACCGTACGATCTTCTTCAAACTTGCAGGAGTGCTCTCGATTGACGACACGAGCATTCTGTACAAGTTTCATAAACTTCGTACGGCTGGAAGCGGAGTTTGAGAAAAATTGTCATCATCCGATATTCCGCTCAGCGACCAAGTCCCGTCGTAGCTGTATGTAAGTTCATCGAGAAATGCGAACCGACCGTACGATCTTCTTCAAACTTGCAGGAGTGCTCTCGATTGACGACACGAGCAGTCTGTACAAGTTTCATAAACATCGTACGGCTGGAAGCGGAGTTAGACACAAATTGTCATCTACAACGCAGTACTGGATAGATCCCGTTCAGCGACTATGTCCCGTCGTAGCTGTATGTAAGTTCATCGAGAAATGCGAACCGACCGTACGATCTTCTTCAAACTTGCAGGAGTGCTCTCGATTGACGACACGAGCATTCTGTACAAGTTTCATAAACTTCGTACGGCTGGAAGCGGAGTTTGAGAAAAATTGTCATCATCCGATATTCCGCTCAGCGACCAAGTCCCGTCGTAGCTGTATGTAAGTTCATCGAGAAATGCGAACCGACCGTACGATCTTCTTCAAACTTGCAGGAGTGCTCTCGATTGACGACACGAGCATTCTGTACAAGTTTCATAAACTTCGTACGGCTGGAAGCGGAGTTTGAGAAAAATTGTCATCATCCGATATTCCGCTCAGCGACAAAGTCCCGTCGTAGCTGTATGTAAGTTCATCGAGAAATGCGAACCGACCGTACGATCTTCTTCAAACTTGCAGGAGTGCTCTCGATTGACGACACGAGCAGTCTGTACAAGTTTCATAAACATCGTACGGCTGGAAGCGGAGTTAGACACAAATTGTCATCTACAACGCAGTACTGGATAGATCCCGTTCAGCGACCAAGTCCCGTCGTAGCTGTATGTAAGTTCATCGAGAAATGCGAACCGACCGTACGATCTTCTTCAAACTTGCAGGAGTGCTCTCGATTGACGACACGAGCATTCTGTACAAGTTTCATAAACATCGTACGGCTGGAAGCGGAGTTAGACACAAATTGTCATCTACAACGCAGTACTGGATAGATCCCGTTCAGCGACCAAGTCCCGTCGTAGCTGTATGTAAGTTCATCGAGAAATGCGAACCGACCGTACGATCTTCTTCAAACTTGCAGGAGTGCTCTCGATTGACGACACGAGCATTCTGTACAAGTTTCATAAACTTCGTACGGCTGGAAGCGGAGTTTGAGAAAAATTGTCATCATCCGATATTCCGCTCAGCGACCAAGTCCCGTCGTAGCTGTATGTAAGTTCATCGAGAAATGCGAACCGACCGTACGATGTTCTTCAAACTGGCAGGAGTGCTCTCGATTGACGACACGAGCATTCTGTACAAGTTTCATAAACATCGTACGGCTGGAAGCGGAGTTAGACACAAATTGTCATCTACAACGCAGTACTGGATAGATCCCGTTCAGCGACTATGTCCCGTCGTAGCTGTATGTAAGTTCATCGAGAAATGCGAACCGACCGTACGATCTTCTTCAACTTGCAGGAGTGCTCTCGATTGACGACACGAGCATTCTGTACAAGTTTCATAAACTTCGTACGGCTGGAAGCGGAGTTTGAGAAAAATTGTCATCATCCGATATTCCGCTCAGCGACCAAGTCCCGTCGTAGCTGTATGTAAGTTCATCGAGAAATGCGAACCGACCGTACGATCTTCTTCAAACTTGCAGGAGTGGCTCTCGATTGACGACACGAGCAGTCTGTACAAGTTTTCATAAACATCGTACGGCTGAAGCGGAGTTAGACACAAATTGTCATCTACAACGCAGTACTGGATAGATCCCGTTCAGCGACTATGTCCCGTCGTAGCTGTATGTAAGTTCATCGAGAAATGCGAACGACCGTACGATCTTCTTCAAACTTGCAGGAGTGCTCTCGATTGACGACACGAGCATTCTGTACAAGTTTCATAAACTTCGTACGGGCTGAAGCGGAGTTTGAGAAAAATTGTCATCATCCGATATTCCGCTCAGCGACCAAGTCCCGTCGTAGCTGTATGTAAGTTCATCGAGAAATGCGAACCGACCGTACGATGTTCTTCAAACTTGCAGGAGTGCTCTCGATTGACGACACGAGCAGTCTGTACAAGTTTCATAAACATCGTACGGCTGGAAGCGGAGTTAGACACAAATTGTCATCTACAACGCAGTACTGGATAGATCCCGTTCAGCGACTATGTCCCGTCGTAGCTGTATGTAAGTTCATCGAGAAATGCGAACCGACCGTACGATCTTCTTCAAACTTGCAGGAGTGCTCTCGATTGACGACACGAGCATTCTGTACAAGTTTCATAAACTTCGTACGGCTGGAAGCGGAGTTTGAGAAAAATTGTCATCATCCGATATTCCGCTCAGCGACCAAGTCCCGTCGTAGCTGTATGTAAGTTCATCGAGAAATGCGAACCGACCGTACGATGTTCTTCAAACTTGCAGGAGTGCTCTCGATTGACGACACGAGCAGTCTGTACAAGTTTCATAAACATCGTACGCTGGAAGCGGAGTTAGACACAAATTGTCATCTACAACGCAGTACTGGATAGATCCCGTTCAGCGACTATGTCCCGTCGTAGCTGTATGTAAGTTCATCGAGAAATGCGAACCGACCGTACGATCTTCTTCAAACTTGCAGGAGTGCTCTCGATTGACGACACGAGCATTCTGTACAAGTTTCATAAACTTCGTACGGCTGGAAGCGGAGTTTGAGAAAAATTGTCATCATCCGATATTCCGCTCAGCGACCAAGGTCCCGTCGTAGCTGTATGTAAGTTCATCGAGAAATGCGAACCGACCGTACGATCTTCTTCAAACTTGCAGGAGTGCTCTCGATTGACGACACGAGCAGTCTGTACAAGTTTTCATAAACA